>PISX010016733.1:0-45327 GCA_004024625.1 Mellivora capensis | reverse complement strand
GGTTGAGTCCTGATTTGTGACCCAGTATGTGGTCTATTCTGGAGAAGGTTCCATGTGCACTTGAGAAGAATGAGTATTCTGTTGTTTTAGGGTGGAATGTTCTGTATATATCTATGAGGTCCATCTGGTCCAATGTGTCATTCAATGCTCTTGTTTCTTTATTGATTTTCTGCTTGGATGATCTGTCTATTACTGAGAGAGGTGTGTTGCGATCTCCTACCACAAATGTATTCATATCGAAATGACTCTTTATCTTGATTAATAGTTTTCTTATGTAATTGGCTGCTCCCATATTGGGGGCATAAATATTTACCATTGTTAGATCTTCTTGGTGGATAGTCCCTTTAAGAATTATGTAGTGTCCTTCTGTATCTCTGACTACAGTCTTTAATTTAAAATCTAATTTATCTTATATGAGAATCCCCCGTCCTTCTTTTGAGGCACATTGGCATGAAAGATGCTTCTCCATCCCTTCACTTTCAATCTGGGTATATCCTTAGGTTTGAAATGGGTCTCTTGTAGACAACATATGGATGGGTCCTGTCCTTTTATCCAATCTGCAACCCTGTGTTGTTTATGGGCACATTTAGGCCATTCACATTGAGAGTGATTATTGATAGATACGTTTTTATTGACATCGTGTTACCTTTGAAGTCTTCCTTCCATAGATTGTCTCTATATTTCTGTTCAATGATATTCTTAGGATTTTTCCTCTTTTATAGAACCCCCTTAATATTTCCTGCAATGTCGGCTTGGTGGTTGCATACTCTTTTAAGCCTTGACAGTCTTGGAAACTCTTTATCTCTCCATCCATTTTGAATGTCAGTCTAACTGGATAAAGTATTCTTGGCTGCATCTTCTTCTCATTTAGTGCCCTGAATATATCTTGCCAGCCCTTTCTTGCTTGCCAGGTTTCTGTGGACAGGTCTGATGTTATTCTGATGGGCTTTCCTCTGTATGTAAAGAGTTTCTTTGTCCTATCTGCCTTCAAGAGGTCCTGCCTAAAATTATAATTCTTCATTCTTGCTATTAGGTATCTCGAGGTCTTTCGAAAATCTATAATCTTGGGCGGAGACTGTTCTGCCTCTAGTACATGAATGCTGGTTCCATTCGCAAGATTGGGAAAATTTTTATGGAGAACGTGTTCCACTATATCTTCTAGACTTCTTTCTTTCTCCTCCCCTTCAGGGATTCCAATAATTCTGATGTTGGAACGTTTCATGGCATCATTTATTTCCCTGATCCTGTTTTCGTGGCTTCTAAGCTGTTTGTTCTAGGCTTCCTCCTGATCCTTTCTCTCTATCTATTTGTCCTCCAGATCACTAATTCTATCTTCTGTCTCAGTTACCCTAGCTTTTAGGGAACTTAGATTAGATTGGAACTCATTGAGAGCATTGTGAACATCATCCCTGGTGGCTTTCAGTTCTGCCCTAACATTGTGAACATCATTCCTGGTGGCTTTCAGTTCTGCTCTAATCAATTCTGTTTGGTCATCCATGGCTTTTTCCAACCTAGCTATTGCCTGGATAATTGTTAGCCTGAATTCCCTTTCCGACATATTGTCTATGTCGATAGCCATTAGCTCTGTTGCAGAAGGCCCATCCTCTGAATTTTTCTTCTTTTGGGCATTCCTCCTCCTAGTCATTTTGGTGAGAGATGGCTGAATGGAAGTAGCTGGATGTATCGACCATGATGCAGTCAAGGTGCACCCTGGAACACTTCTGAGCAACCAGGAGTCCCCACCCAAACAAAAGAAAAAAGAAAAGAAAAAGAAAAAAAAAGAGGGAAGGAGACAGGAAAAAAAGGGAAGATAAAAGAGAAGGCTCAGCCCAAATGGGCCCCAAGTTAAGATTTATGAAGTACACAAACAAAAACAGACAGACAAAGAGACTGATAAAAGTATATGACAAGAGAAATACACACACACACACACACACACATATATGGTGTGTGTGTGTGTGTGTGTGTATAAAAGCAAAAAAAGAAAAGAACCTCGTCAAAAAGAACCCCAAGTATAAGATTTATAGACTATCCAGACAAACACATATTCACCGAAACACTGGCGGGGGAAAAAATTGGGAGAGTGGTTATAAATTCTCAGTGTGGGCAAGGAAGATTATTTTGATTCTTCCTGGATATATCTTAATATCTTTGTTAAAAGACTCAACTTTCCTAAGATAAAGTAGAATTAAAAATTGGTTTACCTATAGGGCTAGCATTGATTGGGGAAAGGGGATTACCTTGAAGTTTAACTCTATATGAATATTAAAAAATAGAAATACAAAAAAGGAATAAACTAAGCTAAAATTTAAAAAAAATTTAAAATAGAAAAGCAAAAGAAAAATACGGGTATATGTATCAAAAATTTCAGGTTAAAAGGTTATTATGCAATTAGATGTACTAGACATCTCACTGTGATGGTAAATAGGTTAAAAATTTGTCTATATATAAAAAAAATGAACCAGGATAGTGGGAATGGATTAAAAATAAAAGTTTTATCTATGAAGTAGTGGTGGTTGTTCTCTTGATGGGATAGCTTAAACAGCAAAAATTTAGCTTCTCGAAGTTATGAAGGCCAGAAGTCCACAATGAATGTACCAGCAATGTTGGCTCCTGGTAAGGTCTCTTTTCCTGGGTTACAGATAGCTGCCTTCTCGTTGGGACCTCAGGTGATCTTTCCTTCATGCATATGCACTGAGAGATCTCAGGTGTGTCTTCCTCTCCTTGTAAGTTCACTGGTCCTATCTGATTAGCCCCAGACCTTTATGATCTAATTTAATCTTAATTACTTCATTAAAGTCTCTATCTCCAAATGCAGTTGACATTGTGGTTTGGTACTTCAGCACACAAATTTCAGAAGACACAATTGAGTCCATAACAATCCCCGATGCTGCTTTTCTTTTCATTTTCTTTACTCTTTGTCCTAAGGTTTCACAGAGCTTCAATCTAATGTCTTTGGATAAAAAGATGTCATATCAAAATATATGAGAAACGAGAAATAATATTATCCTAAGTTCAATGAGTAAGTGGAGTATTTCTACTTCCAAGAGTTAAAGATAAAACTTATGAAGTCAATTTATGCTTTACAACTTCAATAAATGTTATCAAATTGGTGATATCAACATTTTTATAAAGGTTTCATATAATATCATAAAAACTATGTTTCTTGTACATCAAATTATGTCCTGAAATTCTGAAAGGACTCTGGTACTATATTTTCCATTTCTCAAAGATAAATGTTCCAAACAAATATATAGTGCACACAAAATATATTGATAAAAGGAAGAGAAGACATTCCTTCACAAATTTGTGTTTGATAGTTCTCAGGATTCAAGAACTGAGAAAACTGGGACGCCTGGGTGTCTCAGTTGGTTAAGCAGCTGCCGTCGGCTCAGGTCATGATCTCAGCGTCTTGGGATCGAGTCCCACATCAGGCTCCTTGCTCGGCGGGGAGCCTGCTTTTCCCTCTGCCTCTGCCTGCCACTCTGTCTGCCTGTGCTCGCTCACTCTCTCTCCCTCTCTCTCTGACAAATAAATAAATAAAATCTTAAAAAAAAAAAAAAGAACTGAGAAAACTAAATTTTATATTTTAACTTTTCATGTGAAGCACTCCAAATCCTTTGGGCAAAATGCAATGTATACACATACATACTTGTGAAATATATGTACATATACATACACATAAAATAAATATATGACAACTAATTATATGATCTTGGAGAAGGTATTAAATTTGCTACAACAAATTTCCTCACATTTACGAAAAGTAATTTGTATCACGTTTACATTTCTTTTTATAAGTGATTTACTTGACTTTGGTCATCCTGCCATTTTTGAAGACCTGCAAATCATTTCCCTGATTAAGACTTTTCAGCTTTTATCTCTAGTGTTTTTGAAAGTATAGCATCTATAGAGAGTACATATATAATAGATAATATCCACATATACATTTAGTCCTTGTAAGATTTTCATGAATATGTTTTCACTATTTTCCCTTTTTGAATGAGAATACAAGTTCAGAACATTTAAGTAATGTTCCCCAATGCTACCTAACTAAAAACAGTAGAACAGGCAATTAAATTATATGAATCTGGCTCCAGAGCTATGGTGAATTCTTAGTGATCTCACACCCTTGCGGCCTACTTTTTCCATTGAGTTGTTACAGCAAACACCTGTGTGTAGCAGTGACCTATAGCACCCAGCCACAGTTGTACAGGCGTTTCTTGCCTTCTGATCCAAGGATTCCATCATTGATATCAAGAAGCCTATGGCGGGGGAGTGCCTGGGTGGCTCAGTGGGTTAAGCCTCTGCCTCCGGCTCAGATCATGATCTCCAGTCCTGGGATTGAGCCCCGAATCGGGCTCTCCACTCTGAAGGGAGCCTGCTTCCCCTCTCTCTCTCTCTGCCTGGCTCTCTGCCTACTTGTGATCTGTCTGTCAAATAAATAAATAAAATAAAAATATTTTTAAAAAAAGAAGCCTATGGGAATTCATTCAGACAATCTAATGAAGATGCAAAGTAAGTGACATGATTGATAACAATGTCACAAAAAATGGGAGGGAAGAATTGAGAAAACTGTCTCAAGGTATCTGCACTACCTGTGAAGCAGTATAGTGTCATTTACAGATGGACTCAAATTAGTTAAAAATGTACATTTCAGGATCTAGGGCAAGCACCATAATTTTTTTAAAGAAATGTAATTGATATGTTCAGAAATGAGACAAAATGAAATCATAAAAAGGATCAATTAATAACAGAGAAGGCAGAAAGAAGGGTTACAGACACAAAAAAATTACATAACATAGAAAATAGTTACAAAGCCAATTTTAGAACAAGGGAAATGATCAGAAATAACAAGAAATGTTACATAATGACAAAGGGGACAATACTCAAAGAAGACAGCAATCCCAACAGTGTTAAGCACCTAACAATAGAACATCCAGATACAAGAGGAAAACCAGATAGCATTGGAAGGAGAAATAGACAAATCCACTTTCATTTTCAGAGTTCAGTAGCCTTCATTGAATAGTCAATTAAAAAAAACAGGTAGAAAATGGATAAGTATAGATGTCTCAAACATCATTATAAATCATCTTAATCTCACTGACTTTTATAGAACATGCCATCCAAGAACAGCAGAATACACAATCTTCTCATGCTCACCTAAAACATTTATCAGTATAGATGCCATTCTTGGCCATAGAACATATCTAAACAAATTCAAAACAACAGAAATTATATGAGGCATTTTCTCAAACCACAATAGATTCAAAATAGAAGTTAATAACAGAAAGAAGAATACCAAACAATTTATGTAGATATTCTAATCTCAAGGAGATGGAATATGACTCCTCACTCCTTAAGTGGGGGATGCCCATAGTCACTTCCAAAGAGTTAAGAACATAAAGAGGGGTTAAACTAACTTTTAATATGTAAACCTGAAAAACGTGACCTCAGCCAAGTGAACAAAGTTAACATTAACTATGATAGTCTTGTTGGTAGTATGTAGCCCTGATGTGATATAATTAGAATGGCACTTTACCTCTTCGGTCTTACTCTCCAAAATACATACCCCAAGCTAATCACGAGAAAAACATGGCAAACCCTAACTGAGGGATATTCTACAAAATACCTGGCCAGTACTCTTCAAAAATGTCAAGGGCATTAAAAAAATAAAACCTGAGAAACTGAGAAGGAGCCTCAGAAGACATGACTATTAAATTTAATGTGATATTCTAGATGAATTCTAAAATAGTAAGAGGACCTTAGGTAGGAACTAAGGAAATCTCAATAAAGTGTGGATTATGGATAATAATAACAGATCAGTATCAATTCATTAATTGTGAGAAACAGCATACTAATACAAAATGTTAATAATGGACAGATATGGCTATGGTTATTTATAGAAACTCTCTGCACTATTGTTCTGCATCATTGTTCTATAAATCTAAACTATTATAAAACAAAATGCTTATTTTATTTTTTTTAAGATTTTATTTATTTTTATTTGACAGAGAGAGATCACAAGTAGGCAGAGAAGCAGGCAGAGAGAGGAGGAAGCAGGCTCCCTGCTGAGCAGAGAGCCTGATGTGGGGTCGATCCCAGGACCCTGGGATCATGACCCGAGCCGAAGGCAGAGGCTTAACCCACTGAGCCACCCAGGCGCCCCCAAAATGCTTATTTTAAAAAATGAGTCAATAGACCTGAAATTTATCTAATGGTATATACCGATTTTACCTAAAAAAAAAACAAAAAACATACCAATGACACTAAAGTGTCACCTACCAATAGAACCTACTTGTTAGAAGTGTTTAGTGAGTTCAGACTTTGATGTGTCTTCAGGTGTTTCAAAAGTAACTGTATAATGATGTTGTATTTTATGTTTTTATTAGGTTAGTCTATCAATAATTGCCCTGTGAAGGACACACAGTCCATCAAGGTATTACAAATGCAAATAGATTTACTACAAGTGGTTAAGTGCTTACAAAATCATTGGAAAGGACAGAGGATAAGTTTCCGCTATTTGAGTTTCTAGTCGCATCATTGCAGCTTCAATCTGGTGGTGAGGTTAGTGCTTTCACCCCCATTAATATCACTGCTCAACACAGCTGCCTCTCACCAGGGAGTTGGTAACTAGGTAGTGGATTGTGGAGTTCACTGTGACTCAAAGCTTCATGCTTATCAGAGCTTGCTTCTCACTCATGGCACTGCAGAATACTGTGGTTATCCTCACTGCTTCCTTCTTAACCAAACATGAGTGAAATTTGCTTCCTAGTCATAATTTACCCATATAGATCATTAGCATTAAGTGTGAGCAAAAGTTAACTTATCTTTGTTCTGTTTTAAATAAATTTTATTGTTAGAGCAGTTTTACATTCACAGCAAAACTGAGTGAAAATTATAGCCTCAATATACCCCAACCTGACACATGCATTGGCTCTCCTACTATAAACATACCACATCAGAGTGGTGCATTTGCTGCAATTGATGAACCGACATTGAAATACTATTATTATCCCAAATCCATAGTTTTACATTAGAGTTCACTTTCAGTGTTGTACATCCTATAGGTTTTGTCAAATGTATAATAATATGTATCCACCATTATTATATCACAAAGAACAGTTTCACAGCTGTGAAAGTTTTCTGTGCTCAGCCTATTCATCTCTCCCCTCTTCTGCTTTTAGATTTTTAATTTCTTTAAAGAAATGAGAACTAACAACAATTCTTATCAGATTCTTCCAAAATAATAAAGAGGAAAGAATACTTCTAAACTCATTTTTTGAGGCCACCATTACACTATAGTAAAGCCAGGAAAAGGTACAACACGAAAAGAAAATTACAGGCCAATATTTACAATGAAAATTGATGCAAAACTCCTTAACAAAATACTAGCCAACTGAATTTAAGACCACATCAAAAGGATTATACGTCACAGTCAGATGGGATTGATCCCTGAGATGCAAGGATGATTCAGTATACACAAATCAATCAAAGTCATAGACTACATTAACAAAATGAAGGATAAAAATTGTGTGATCATTTCAATAGGTGCAGTAAAGGCATTTGACAAAATTCAATGTACTTTCATGATAAAGACTCTCAAATTAGGTAGAGAAAGAATGTACCTTAATTTAATAAAAGCCATATATTGAAGGCCCATACCTCATACAACACTTAATGGTGAAAAGCTGAAAGCCTTCCTCTAATAGATCAGGAACAAAAAGATTTCCACTTTCACTATTTCTGTTCAACATAGTGCTGGAAGTTCTAGCGTAACAATTAAACAAGAAAAGACATAAAAGTATCTAAGTGAGAGAGGAAGAAGTAAAATTACCTTATTTATAGATGACATGATCTTATATACAGAAAACCCTAAAGACTTCACAAAAATAGTTAAAGAACTAATCAATGAATTCAGTAAAGTTTCAGGATACAAAATCAACATACAGAAAATGGATGTGTTTCCATACTAACAAAAAACTATCTGAAAGAGAAATTAAGAAATAAATCCCATTTATAACAACACCAAAAAAAAATACTTAGGAATAAATTTAACCAGGGAGACCTATACAAGGAAATCTATAAGACATTGATAAAAGGGACTGAAGAATACAGAGATAAAAGGAAAGATATTCATGTTCTTGGAAGGGAAGAAATAATATTGCGAAAATGTCCATGCTACATACCTGAAGTGATCTACAGATTCAATGTAATCCCTGCCAAAATTCTGATGGCATTTTCCCCAGAAATAGAAAAAACTTTTTTTTTTAGTTTTTTTTTTTTTTTTTAAGATTTTATTTACTTGTCAGAGAGAGAGAGAGCGAGCAGAGGCAGACAGAGTGTCAGGCAGAGGCAGAGGGAGAAGCAGGCTTCCTGCCGAGCAAGGAGCCCGATGTGGGACTCGATCCCAGGACGCTGGGATCATGACCTGAGCCAAAGGCAGCCACTTAACCAACTGAGCCACCCAGGCGTCCCTAGTAAAAACTCTTTTAAGCCTTATATGGAACCATAGAAGACCCCAAACAGCTGAAACAATCCTGAGAGAGAAGAACAAAGCTGGGAGCATCACAACTCCTGATCTCAAGCTATAGTACAAAACTGTAGAAATAAGAACAGTATGATTCTGGCATAAAAACAGGCACATAGACCAACAGTTCAGAACAGACAGCTCAGATACATACCCACGCAGATAGTCAACCAAGTTTTGACAAAGGGTCCAAGAGCACAAGATGGGAAAGATAGTCTCTTCATTAAATGGTGTTAGGAAAACTGGCTATCAACAAAATGCACTGGACCCCTATTTTACAACCACGCACAAAAATTAAATCTAAATGGATCAAAGAGTTAATTGTAAGACCTGAAACCATAAAACTGGAAGAAAACAGGGAAAAACAATCTTTGATATTTGTCTTGGCAATGATTTCATGGATATGACACCAAAGCAGAGGCAACAAAAGCTAAAATATGCAAATGGGACTACATCAAACTAAAGAGCTTTTGCACAGCAAAGGAAAAGTCAATAAATTGAGAAGGCAGCCTATGAAATAACAGTAAACATTTGTAAACCATGTATCTGATAAAAGGTTAATATCCAAAATATATAAGAACTCATACACTTCAATAACAAAAAAGCAAATAATCCAATTAAAAATGGATAAAGAAACTGAATAGACATTTTTCCAAAGGCAATCAAATGGACAATAGATATATGAAAAGAACTCAACATCACTAGTCATGAGGGAAATAAGACCAAAATGAGATATCACCTCACACTTGTTAGGATGGCTGCTATCAAAAAGAGAAGAGATAAATGTTGGTAAGGATGTGGAGTAAGGGGAACCCTTATTCACTCTTTGTGGGAATGTAAATTGGGATAGCCATTATAGAAAACAATATAGCAATTCCTCAAAAAATTCAAAATAGAACTATCAGATGATCCAGCAATCCCGCTACTGGGTATATATTTGAAGGAAATGAAAGCAGTATCTCAAAGAGATATCTGAACATCCATGTTCAACACAGCATTATTCACAATAGCCAAGATATGGAAACAATGTAAATGTCCTTTGACACATTAATGGTTAAAGAAAATGTATTTTATATGTATAGTAGTCACCCCTTATCCATGTGGATACATTCCAAGACCTCTGGTGGATGCCTGAAATGACAGTACCAAATCTTAAATATTTTATGTTTTTTCCCTACATATGTGTACCTATGATAAAGTTTAACTTATAAATTAAGCACAATAAGAGATGTATAATAATAATAAAAGAATAATTATAACAATATACTCTAATACAAATTATGTGAATGTGGTGTCTCTGACAAATACCTTATTTCTCTGCACTCACCCACTATCTTTTCTTGTGATGATGTGAGATGATACAATGTCTACATAATGACATGGTATGAGGTAAATGACATAAGCATTAGAATGTAGTGTTAGGCAACTATTGACCTTCTGAGAGTATGTCAGGAGGACCTTCTGCTTCTGAATCACGGTGACCATGGATAACTAAAACCGTGGAAAGTGAAACAATGGATAAGGGAGGGATTACTATTCAGTGGAATATTTTTCAACCATAAAAAGGAGGAAATCCTGCCATTTGCAACAATATGGAAGAAACTGTGGAATATTATGCTGAGTGAAATAAGTCAGACAAAGAAAGACAAATACCATAAGGTGTCATTTATATGTGGAATATTTTTTCTGATCTCATAGAAACAGAATAGAATGGTGATTATCATGTCTGGGGAGAAGGAGAGATGGGGAGATAAAAGTCAAAGTGTACAAACTTTCCATTAAAAGAGTAAGTTCTGAGGATTCAAAAAAAAAAAGAACAAAAACAAAGAAAAAGGAGTAAGTTCTGAGTATCTAATGTATAGCATAGTATTTGAAAGCTGCTGAGAGTAGGACTTAAGCATTTTTAACACACACACAGAGACACACACACACAATGACTGAACTGTGTGAAGTGATAGGTGTGTTAATTATCTTGCTCTCTTTAATCATTCCACAATGTTTATGTATATCAAATCATCATGCTGCACACTTTAAATATATACAATTATATTTGTCAATTCTTTCTCATTAAAGTTGGGGAAAAAAGAGGTTATAAGTATAAGCATTTGGTCATCCAAATAAAAAGCTTTCTTAGAAAAATTTTCTTATAATTCATATGATATAGTTGTAACTTTATATTCAACTAATATTATTGCTTAACAAATTACTACAGACTTATCAGCATAAAACAACCCGAATCATTATCTCATAGTTTCTTTGGATCAGGAATCTGAGCAGTTTTGGTGGGTCTTCTCCTCAGTGTGTCATAGGGTGTAATCAATGTCTAAAGTCTCATTTGGAGACTTGACTAGGTAAGAATCCACTTTGAAGTTCATTTGTGCTGTTGGCAGAATCCATTCCCCCACAATTGTATGATGCTGGCTTTTTCCTGGCTGTCAGCTAGAAATTTCCTCTGGTCCTAGAGGCTGCCTATAGTTTATAGGACTGTCCAGTTTCTTGCCATGGCCACTTATTTCAACAAGCATACTCAGAGAGTATGAGTTGGGTTTTATTTACATTTGCAAAAGCTCTCAGCCTTTTCCTATATGCTGTTGTTTAGGAGCAAGTAACAGGTCCTGCCACACTTAGAAGGAAGGGGTTATGCCATGAACACCAACAGGCAGGAAGCATGGAGCCTGTTCCAAGTTCTGTCTGCTGCATCAAATGCTAATAATGATTGTGTTTTGTCAGGAGGACCTTCTGCTTCTGAATTGGGATCAAGGACTTTGGGGTGGGCAGACTTGGGTTCAAATCTCGGCTCTGTTGATTGCAAGCTTTGTGAAATTGATAAATTAGTTCACTTCTGTAAAAGTCCATTTGTGGATAATAAGAAGATCGATTTCATAAGGACAACTGTGTATGATGATGCATTTGTGGCACTTACTCTCATATCTACCACTTAGAAATAATATTCACTTTCTTTTGTTATTATTAAAGATACTTTGAATAATTGTTTCTTTTCCCAAAGAAATGCAATCTTGCCTTACAATTTTTTTTACTTGTTATTTTATTTTATAAGATTTTATTTATTTATTTGACAGAGAAAGAGCGCACACAGGGGGAGAAGTAGAGGGAGAAACAGACTTCCCACTGATTAGGGAGCCTGACACAGGACTCAATCCCAGGACCCTGGGATCATGACTGGAGCCAAAGGCAGATGCTTAACCAACTGAACCACCCAGGTGCTCCAACTCACAAATATTTTAAAACAAATAATTTATTTCTAGAATAAAGAGATAGGTACTAGGTGTTTAAATTTATCTAATCTTACTAAGACCCTAGTTCTGAGCCCAAATCTCTAAAGGGGAATTTGATTTTACTAGATCTTTAAATACATGTTTTCAATGGAAACTGCACAAAATTTTTTGTACTCTTTCAGACTTCAGGTGCTTTGCAATTAGCTCCTAAAGGAGATGTTTCTGTCTGTCAGCTCACTTGTTTTCCTATTAAGTTCTTCAGGCACTGTTTGAGGTTTTTCTAATGTTTTGTTTTTTTCTCCAATTGCATTTTCCTATTTCCACCTGGCTTCCGATTTCAACTCCTTATAGCAGCACCTTAAATATTTATAAAGCTTAAGCTGTACACTTTCTTTACTACAGAACTGAAAAGCAAAACTGAAAATGTAGTGATAACAAGAGTGAATATGTTAACTTGATGTATTCAGGACAATACAAAGAAATTTCAGAGAACTGTGGTTTTTCTGGCCCTGTCCCCAAATTATGTCAAGCCTATTTCTTGTCATAACATTTTTCAAATCTATTTTGTAAATGATACCAAAAAAACTCCTGGGAGTTATTATTTTTTATTTTTTTAATATATTTTTATATTTTAAAAAAATAAAATTTTTATTATTTTTTAATATATATGCAATTACATTTCAAGACCTTCTGGAAGTAAAATCTATACAGTTCACATGATGCTCCATGAATACCCAATAGGAACAGTTTCAATGATAAGGAGAAACTTCATGAAGGTGGAGTCAGGGCTGTTCTGACAGACTACTGATCCCTGCATTTTGCCTGTCTGTAGTAATTATCAGGAATATTCTCTGCCCCTACCAAAATTGTTTATTGGTCAAGCCTGTCCTGATAAACTGCTGCTATTATTGTTCTTCTGATTGACCATAGTTTTGAAGGTTAAGCCCACGGGTTTAAGAAAAGCTAGTGAATACTGACCATATACTTTTCACCCATGTTGAAATTCATCCAACAGCAGAACACTCTTGGACTTTTCTTATGCATCAGTTGCATACAGCTTAATGATTAAAGGGACTCAGAAAACTTCTCAGAGTACATGCAGTTGAGACTTAAAATATAAAGAGTACTGTATGGTGACTAACATAATAAAAAATAATAATAATAAATGGAAGAAAATGGCAAGAGTATGGTGATATACGAGAAAGAAAACACAAATGAGCATCAAGGGGCCTAAGAGATTTCCAGACACAACTCCTCGGTCTTCCTGTTCAATCACAATAATGTGCTTCATCTTCAAATTATAAACCATAAAAATGTGTGCAAGAAATCTTGCTGTCAAGAGATGAAGAGAAGGCTTTTAGTAAGGTTATTATTATACTTCCCTGGTCATGTAGCCAAGTTGTATAACTGGTTTAACCAAAAACACATAAATGAAAGGACAAACATCAAAATACTAATGACTTTTTTCATCAAATGAAGTATAGTAGATACTACTTTTTTTTAGATTTTTATTTATATGACAGAGAGACAGATCACAATTAGGCAGGAGGCGGGGAAAGCAGGCTCCCTGCTGAGCAGAGAGCCAGATGCAGGGCTCAATCCCAGGACCATGAGATTATGACCTGAGCGGAAGGCATAGGCTTAACCCACTGAGCCACCCAGGTGCCCCAGTAGATACTACTTTTAAGAAAAAAGTTCAGTTTAACAAATTGAACAAGCTTACTTGAAATGATACAACTCTTCTATCTCCTCCCATTACCAAAATTCAAATGTTATGAAAAGTATTAATAGATTGATTCAATATAATAGTTGATTATTAATTAAATTTAGGTCCTTCCCTTGTCAGTTTCCATTGGAAGATATCTTATAGGAATTTTAGTCAACATATTTGTTCATCTTTAGTAGTATTTCATTAGTTTTGCTAACATCAAAGCAATCTTGCTAATTATACCATTATTACATCAAATGGAAGTTGAGTTATTATTTAGATTAATATCACATTAAAAAATAAATCAGTTATGAATATAATATTTTAAACAAAAATTTTAATATTTAAATATTTTAAACTGCAAATGGCATTCCCAACAAAAGTAACCTCAGCCCATATACCAAATGTCATGCATTGGAATACCAATGGCCAATAACTGGTTTACTTTGGAACCTTTTTTTTTTTAAATTGTGTTATCTTAGTCACCATACAATACATCATCAATTTTTTTATTTTATTTTATTAACATATAATGTATTATTTGCTTCAGGAGTACAGATCTGTGAATCCTTAGTCTTACAAAATTCACAGCACTCACCATAGCACATACCCTCCCCAATGTCCACAACCCAGCCACCCTATCACTCCCCCCACTTTCCCCCAGCAAACCTCAGTTCCTTATTACTTTTTGATGCAGTGTTCCAAGATTCATTGTTTATGTACAACACCCAGTACTCCATGCAATACGTGCCCTCCCTAATACTCACCACCAGGCTCCCCTAACCTCCCACCCCCTGCCCCTTCAAAACCCCTCAGGTTGTTTTTCAGAGTCCATAGTCTCTCATGGTTCACCTCCCCTTCCAATTTCCCTCAACTCCCTTCTCCTCTCCAGTCGCATCTTTTAATACCATCTATCATTACAGTCAAGCTAGGCTATGAAACTAGTTAAATGAGGTAAGCCATTAATCTAAACATCTTTAAATGATAGAAAAAAATCTAGCCCTAGGTGCCTCCAATGAAGCTTTGAACTTTATATAGAACATCATAAATCACTAGCTAGGCTGTCTTATCTAAATCTTGGCTAAAGATCAGAACCACATGTCCAGGCATTCCTGGAAAAAAAAAAATAAAGCTATAAAATAACTCTGTCTCCAACATCCTGTCTCTTTACTTTCTCCTCTATGAAAGGTGAATTCTTACTAAAAAATGGGCACTGCTCATCTCTGCCAGACAAGTTATCCTTGCTCTTAAGAGTCAATTGCCACATTGGGGAGGGTATGTGCTATGGTGAGTGCTGTGAAGTGTGTAAACCTGGCGATCCACAGACCTGTACCCCTGGGAATAAAAATACATTATATGTTTATAAAAAATTTTTTTAAAAATACAAAAAAAAAAAGTGTCAGCTGCCAGCAGGGAGCTTGTCTTCTGCTCTGAATCTTAATGCTGTAAATTTTAAGAGCTCAGATCACAACATGGAAAGAAAACATGGATGAGTCTAACACAGAAATTCAGCATTAAGATATAATTAGAGTACATCTAATTTATATTCTCTAGTATCACTTTATTGGCAATGAAGATTCTGATTTTTATCTGCCATATATTCTTTTCCTTAATGGATTTTGAACTTAAGTGAAGAAAACAGAAATACCCTCCAGTGAGTTTTCTCAAACCCTAACAGAGTGATTAATTTTTCTAATATTAATTAATATTAATTCTCATCAGCTACCTCTGATATATTACATTTTGTCTTTTTGCTTATCTGTGTGCTTCTAGTTTGTATAATACTGCAATTTCCTTGCGCACAGTGATTATTGCTCTCTTATTCTTATTGTGCCTTCCCCTTGGAAGGAAATAAGCTGATTAAGTGGAAATACTACTCTGCCTTCTTAAACAAACATTATGGATTTCAAATATTTGTTATGATCAGCAAACCTGTTGGAATTCACAACATACCAGACACTTAAGCAGACTACTGACACAAATTTTGAGAATTATATTATCATAAAATCTTTGTTCATATTTTTTGTTATTGTTCACTTGAATAGAAGCCATAACTGTTGGACAAAGAATTAAAGCCAGCATAAACACATATTTATAAATAATGCCTTACCATTTGCAGAACAGAATATAATTTCACAAGTTTTCCAATACATTTTCAAATTCTAGCCTCATCAACTTGAAGACAAATGATTACATAATTAAAAACTGTATTTGTTTGCCAATCTTCAGAATCTAATAGCATTATAAGCTTTAATATTTGACCCAGATAGATTATATTTGTTATCTATATCTTATTATGTCATTCTTTCACAGGGAGAAACTCATTAATAATAGGTTAATGAAATAAATATATTGTTAAAAGTTGACTTTTGCTGTACAGTAACCCAATTTAATTATTCAAATGAACCCATCAAGTGCATCATGAAAATGAATAGCTCCTTTGAATATAATATAAATGGAGTAGCATGCCATTTCCAGCTCTCATGAACTAATGAGGCATCTCACAGAACTATTCTAGTCACAAGAGACCTGTGAAGAGGGTCAAGATCTCTGTGATCATTGTTTAACAAGGCAGAAAGCTTAAGGGGTTTGTTCTCTGATTTATCAGCTGCACTTTAAACTAAACCTGCTTAGTTTCTTGACTCTCAGCTGTTGTGTTCTCTCTTCTCTTAAGCCCCTTATGTGTTTCCTTGGGAAGTAAATAAATGAGAGCTAAGGGGTGATTCTCAGCAATTATATCTACATGACCCTACTTTCCCCAGGCTTTCTTGATTCTTGATCTCACAGAGTTCCATCCCTCTTTTTTTCCAATGGTATCTGACACCAACACTTTTCCTTTTGAGACAAACTGCAAATTGCCATAAGCATAGATTTTTAAGAAATTAAGGACAACTTACAAGTTTGAAATTAACTGTTATTTTCAAGTGTACCTAATTTTCTGTCAAAAGCTAAGACAAATTATTTGTAAAATAAATGATAAAATATGTGCAGAATTATACAAATGCATGCTGTCCTTTAATGCTCAGGTTCCAAAAATGTATAACATTCAAATAACTTTGCAAAATACAACTTTCAGAAAGGGAAATTAGTGAACAGAGTCTCTCCCCTTAATCTCTGCTTGCTTTCCTACCATGGAAATCTAGAAAAACTACAAAGAGTCTCAAAGTTCTCTTCTTCTACCTTTGTTTTTCACTTGCTCAGAGATGAAACTGGAATTGAACTTAAGTTAGCAGAGTTTCTGCTTTCTCTCCCCAGTGTCATAAGATATCCTCTGGGTCCCTCTTAGAGTTCTAGAGTCAGAGTTTCTTCTCCATAGAAGGACAGATTTTCTTCTCCATAACTGGATGACCTATATGAAAAACATTCTCACTTATAAGATGTTTTTGAAATTCATCTTGGTTTGTTCTCAATAATGTTTCATTTACCACCTTCTTCAGAAATCACCCCAATGTCCTGCCCCCTTTATGGCAAAATATCCTAAAAATTTGTTCTACAGTTGCTGTTTATTATTCCTCACATTATTTTCCCCAGCATATATTCCAGTTGGGTTCCAACCCCCAAATCATGCAGCTGAAACTGTTCTTGTCAAGGACAATTACAACAGCCACACTGCAACCCAATGTCATGTTTATGTATCACTTCAGGTTGCAACAGGAAACAGATGACATAATAAAGTTAATATAATTTAAGAAAAGTTAAATACAAGGTTTATATGTAAAGTGTAGGAAGACGCTAGAGAAACCACAGAGATAAAATAGCACCAATAGCACCCAAAGTTGATTAGCAGTGGAGCTATTCTTGACCATAATCCTGGACTGATAAAGGGAGGATATATTTACTAATCAGGATGGAAAGAATCATGAAGAGGTGTCTACCTAGGGAAAAGATATGTCTCCCATTAGAGAAACAGGGTCAGCCTGAGTCAAATCTTCAAGAAATGAGGTAGGGAATAAACACTTTAATTTCCTTACCTCCATCCATCAGATATCATGCTGGAGATCCCAGTTAGCTGAGTTGACAAAAGCCAGAGCTCAAAGAAGCTCTTGATTAGTCCACACAAGTTAGCCTCCTGGGATAGAATATAGGCAAGAGGACAGAGAGTGGATCTAGAAGGTTAAACAGAAAATATCCTTTTATACATCTTCTCATCTCACTCTACCACTCAGGAGAATTTTACACAGTTGACCATTCCCTACTTCCTGAAGTGCTGTCTTCACCTGTCCTCCATGCTAACACATCCTACTAGGTTTCTCCCTCGGTCACTGACCCCTCTTCTTCTCTATCTTCTCCTCTATGCAAATTAAATGTTTAATATTCCATAGATAGATCTTAGGCCTTCTCTTTCCATATGATCTTATTTTTTGACAGCTAGAAATGCTAAAATTATTGGTGACTCTCAATTTATGGCCTCAACTTGGAACTCTACATTAAGATTCAAACTTATATGCTAAAGCAGCTTCTTGACATCTTTACTGGATGGATGTGTAAGAGGAAACCTCAAATTTAACATAAAAAAAAGAATAGAACAATTCTCCCTCTTCTCCACCCATCCCTGCCCCATTTTTTTTTTCCTAATCTTACCCATTGCTATAAATAAAGCCACCATCCATCTACTTGCTTAAACCAAAACTAGAATTCTCAGGTAGCTTGAGGATTTCATCTAAAGCTGTTATTTTGATTATTGATTACTAAATAACAAACTACCTCAGAACTCAGCGGCCAAAAACAACACTACATTGTTTATCTTTCCCAGTTTTGTAGATTCCCTGGGTTGTGCTGGAAAGTAGTTCCACTAGTTTCACTTGGAATGCCTCATGAGGTTGCAATCAAAGGGCAGTGGCTGCTGGAGTAACTGTAATCTCAATTGTGAGATGGGATTAGGGATCTCTACCTATTTTCCTGTAATCTCAAATTCTCTCCTCTCCAAGTGGTTTCTCCATGATCTCTCTATAAAATCTCCTTGGCAGAGTAGTTATACCTCTTTCCCAGTATCTCAGCACTCTGAGAGTGAGCTTTCCAGGAGGTAGTGGCAGAAACTATCCGCCCCCCCCTGAAATCTATACATGTAACTGGTGGACCTCTTCATAGGCTATTAGTCAATAGTCTCACGCCACCCCACATTCAGTGAAGGAGAGGACTATATAAGGGCCAAATACTGGTATGTATGATTCATCAGATGTCTTCTTTGAAAACTATCTACCATGGTCATACTTGATTTTTTTTCAAAAGGTATTCTATACATCTTCAACCACATTTGTGACTTCAGCCATTGACAAAGGAATATGTCATCATTTTATCCAAAATTGAATAGTTCGATCATTTTTGTGTCTGCTGATTTTACATACTCAAGTAGCCAACTCCAGAAGCCAAATCAAGTTATATGCTTTGGCATTGCAATTTCTTTCTGAGCTAGCAATTGGTGGACAACATCAAGGTCTTAATTCATCCTCAGAATTCCCACAAAGATTTCTATAATTGCATTCTCCAAAGAGAGGTATTTTTTAAGTGCCAAATTACCTAGCAGCCAATTTTTAGACTATACAACAAGGCTGATGACCAAACCAGAACCTTAACCTAGAAATGAGAGTCTAATTCTTCCTCTAGTTCCAGATACATGGCCTTCATTTTGTCTCCTTCTGCAGATTTGTATTTTCCTTCATCATCCATAGTTATATCTTTTGCCAGGAAAATGACAACAGACTTCCAAAACGGCATTGCATTCCATCAGTCAACCAAGAAGCTTCCTTCATCTTAACATAGAAACTATTTAGGTCAGGTACTCCCAATAGTTCATTGAGAGTAACTGACTATTTTTCAGGGGATTTTATTCTCTGTCCCATAGCAGAGTTGTGACCTATCCATAGATATAGTATACAGGGGCATATTCCTTTAACCCATTTCTATATTTTCAGTGAGCTTTACTAAACTGATCTGTTCTTATTGCTATGTCTCTCTAACACAACAATAACAGAAAAGATATTTTGGTTTTCAGAATATTTGATGTCTCTTGGTGGTAATGTTTCACCAAAGCCCATCAGCAGGTAGTTGTATGTCTCTCAAAGGAGCTATATCTAACCACTGCATCAGGTAACTCATGAACCCAAAATTTCATTAATACTAATGTGGGAAAGTGCTAGATTTCTACAATAGACCCTATTCTCTATTTGTCTGCATACCAGTTCCTTCCAAAATTATTTGCGCAATAACATCACATCATCTTCATGTGGCTTGATTTTAACCTGCTGAATGTGTGTATGTGCTCTGGACCACACTTTAATGTGTGATTTTTATCTATCAGGGCTAATCAAAAACTCAAAAGGAGAAAGCATCAAGATTTTTGACAGGTCCGACTAAAACCAAGTAGGCCTCATAACAAATTGTGCATTTTTCTTATGAGCAAGGTCTGGTATAGATAGACTGCAGCTTATTCTATAATTTCTGTGGAATGTACTAGAATGAGAATGTCTCATATGGCCCCAGACCAAGTTATTCATAAATTTAACTGATTGGGTTAGGTCCTATCTTTTAGCATCATTGGTCATAGACATTATCACAATTCTAAATATTTTATGCTTACTTCCTCTGAGAGGGAAATTAACATGTTGTCAATTAATGCAATGAATCAACTTACTTTTGCCATTTACCAAATCTATATCCTGTTTCAGTAGGTCGTGACATATGCCTGAAGTACCTTTAAAAGAATATGATAAGTGTGTGCTTGCTTCCTTCTACTACTGAGATGGAAAGAAGAGCTTGACAGACTTTCTCAAAACATGCCAGTAGGGCGGACTTTATCTCGTTAGGATTCCTAAAGACCAAATTGTATGAAACACACAGAGGCTATTTTATTCAAATTAAATAGCTTTGTAATAGTTTATAAACAATACAATAAGGGGAGGGAAAATCTTTGAGAGAAAGACTGAGACCATAACATAAAGCATTACAGGTTAAAAAGTACTGGATTATTTACTCTTCTATTACATTCGAAATTATGTTCCCTGAAATTACATGCGATTATTCTAATTGTCAGTCTTTCAATATCTCTCACTTTCTCTTCAAATTCTTTTGATTAATATCATACCTATTCTGAAACAAAAATTATTCTTAATCTAATAGTTCGCTTTTATTTAAATATATTATTTTTCTTTACTTTGTATTACTAAAAGTCCCAGTCTTTTCTTTTAATCACTTTTATCATTTCCTTAACGATTACATAAATAGTCCTCAATATATGTATCCATCCACATAATTTTGTGTATATACACAAAATCTTTACATACATAAAATCTTTACCTTATGTGGATGGAGATAGATATATATATATATTTTCCCCCCGAAACAAACACATATATATATACATATGTACATATGTATATATATATGTGTGTGTATATATATACACACACAATATATGTATCCATCCACATAAGGTAAATATTTTGTGTATATACACAAAATCTTTACATACATAAAATCTTTTCCTTATGTGGATGGATATATATTTTCCCCCTGAAACAAATTTCTCTTCATTTACATGGCATATCCATACAGTCACCCAGCTAATTGCTACAATGAATATTTTCATCTCAGGTCAGAATAGAAAGGAAGTTTATTAGAGATACTCATTTTTTAAATCTTATTTACATTCTTAAGAGATTAAGCAAAAATCTCTCCCTGTTATCCATAAACACATTGACATTTATCAATCAAATAGGTAGAGGGAACCTAGAAAATGTGAGACCTACTAGAAACAAGAAGTGTGAAAGAAATTGGGGATCTGAAAATCAGGGACACAGATTTAATTCCTCAGTTTGTAGCCTTTTTGAATGTGAATATTTCTGCCCCTAATTGGACAGAATTGCTTGGATGACCAGAATTTGCTCTGGTGACCACTTCAATGTATCATAAGCCCTGAAAATGGCATCCCAAACAGAAAGGTATTTTTAAATTTCTGCTCTAGTATTTTTCCTGTGTTTTATGATGTGATTTGTTATTTCAGTATCTCTGATGTACTATATCTTATTCTTATGCACTATATATTATTAGGAATTACTTCATTTTTACTATTATTATGTTGTAGTATTATTTATTTGTCTTATCCAAATATTGCAATATATAGGTACATTTTATTATTTAGAAGGATTTCTGTCATTATGCAAACAATAAGTTGCATCCTAGCACTAAAATTCAGCCTTATTCCATGAAGGCAAAGTTTATTTTTCTTCTAAAGGGGACAATATGTCATAAATAATGAAGCATAAAGCCCATTTAGGTCATAGTTTTAGATGTAAAGAGATGTAAAGAAACAAAAAGTGAGACTAACAACAGGAAGTCATTGTGTATCTTTTCATCTTCTAGCCTGTCAAAAACATGGAAGTTTGTACTGAACACAATGTCTATAATTACAGTGCTGGTTGCCAAGAAGAGTTACTGTGTCTGTTAAAAAGATAATTACAGCTACTTTACAATTCAAATCTGTGTTCAGTTACCTTGTGAAATCCAAATGAATGCTAATCTGACCTTATGTTTCCAAAAGGCTCTATGCTTTTTAACATTTTTTTAAAAAATTGTATTACTGAGGGTGACAAATACTTTCACATCTTCAAAACGATTACACATAAAACAAGCACTTCAACTACCACCCCAAGCACACTAAAGAATCTCAACAACCATAAAATTCATCTCTCTGAAGCATTTAACATTTTCACATGTTTCAGATGTGGCTGCTTACCCTACAATTCAAACTTGGGTACATGCATCAGCAAGTATCTAGACAGAAAACAGATGGCACACTCAAACTGAGTAATAAAGGTGGTCATCACAAGGGAAACTAGCAGTTCCCTAGTGGGTTGGGAAAATTAGCAAGGGATACTGCAGTCCCCTGGCTAGCAAGAGCTGGAGCCCCTACTACCTCTGGGTCTCAATGGGCAAAGAGAAGAAGGAGCTATCAGAACCAGACCAGCGTGAGTTGTTTCCAGAGAGCCCTTCGGTACAGGATACACTCAATTCCCTGTGACCTGGTGGAGTCAAGATAATGCATATCCTCATTTCCCTTGTTTCTGACTTCTAATCTCCAATTGCCCCACTCGCCTTAGGTCAAACCCACTAGGAAGCCATCAGGCAAAAGTGCAGAGTGATACAGTCCATAGAGGTCAGCCTTCTGGGACACAGAACAGAATTAGAGAGGGTAAAGAAGGAAACTGAAGAAAGAAAGGCAAAATATACATAGTAATGCATAGTCAAGTTGGAAACAGCTTTTCAAAGAATGCAAGGTAATACATGATTTCTTAAAGTATCATAATTGCAAATATTTTAAAGAATCAACTTGAAAACTGTCTTGAATCATTTATGTAATTTAAAATATTGCCTCATCTAATACCTCAAAGAAGTGAAAGGTAGAAGGTTTTTTAGCACACAGTGGCTCAGAGAATTTCATGTCACTCTAGGCCACAAAACAAACAAACAAAAAGGAATGAAACATGAATGAAAGGGTGAATACCATAAAATGAACACTGGTCATATTGTTCTTACCAAATACGATAGATTGCCTTAAGTACATTAAATGTATGAACTCAACTAAGCATCACATGAATTACACATTATTATTATCATCTTCGTTTCACAGATTAGTAAATCCTATTAGAGAACGTGCACCCTATCCATCGTCATACTATAGAGTCAGGAGTCACCCTCCAGACATTTGGTGTCAAAGTCTATGTATTAGATCAAAATTTTCATTGGTATTATGTTTGCTGAGTGACTTGAGAAAGAAGTAAACATCACAGAAATAAATATTATGTTTGGATTCAAATGTTGGCTGTAAAATAAATAGAAAATAGTTATGTGTCAGTATGATGTGAATGAAATTTTTCCAGATTGAATGTATATTAAATTTTATATATCCTATCAAGGGATCATTTAGAGATATTGTCAATAAAATAGAGTTTTGTCAAAAGATAATGATCTCCTGCTGTTACATAACCATGAATGTGAAGCCAAGTTGTTTATTTTCAAAGCAGGGAAAATCAATCCCAGAATTATGTTCTATAACAGTGATTTTAGTTCTATTATACCAAAATGATGCATGTTGATTTAATAATTTTGCCTGATGGATGTTTGAGAGGGAAAATGACAGATGTTCCCTACACCATTGTGAGCCAGAGGCATTTTGTCAGGCTTAGAAAATATACCTGTTGTTATGTTTTGCCTAATCAGAAACAGTCATCCATAAAAGTGATGAGGTTGTACCCCTGTTGTAATCTGCACCTTTATGAATGAGGTGATTTATGACCTGTTAAGGGTGCTGTGGTTTTAAACTTTAATCAGGGAATAGTGGTCAACCATGCAACCTTAAGGTCTAAAAGAGCAGGATATATATAGTCCTTAAAAATTTGAGCTGACAGCAAAGTAACTGCAGAAAGGTCTATTGCACTTAGTAATGATCCTGACTCAACTTTCATTTTAAGTCCAGATGGAACTGTAGTAATTGTTTACTTAGGTCTCAAATTGGAAAATATTTCAAAGTTTCACTTAGCCTGGAGTGTGCCCAAAGACAGCTAACTCCCAGAAAGACATATGTATTTGTGAGAATATATTGAATGACACCTTATATTTTAATAATTGTGATTGTTTTCAAAGTGTTTTCTATGTATTATTCATTATTCATTTCATGTTCACAACCACCTGGAGAATTACACAGTTCTATACTGACTGGCTGAGTAAATTGAGGAACAAGAAGGAAGAGGAGTGAAAAGAGAAAATCAATAAAATGGTTAGGCGTTCTGATTCTTACTCCAGATATTTGCATCCAATTTCACCACAAAGCCTTTCTCTCTTGCAAAATTATCTGTTTTTTAAAGATATATGGTTTGCCATAGTTTATTCTTTTTTGAACAACTAAGACCTTCTGCATAGTCAGAAAATGTGATTTCAAATTCATTTCAAAGCTTAAATACAAAATTTATTTAGTCACTGGAGATAATTTTCAAAAATATGATCCACATTTTATAAAACCAAATGCATTCTAGATTAAGTAGTTAAGAATTAATCTAATTATAAAACTTTAGCTTTTAAAGTGAATTTTAAAACATTATTCTCAGATTTGAGATTAATAACAGCAGTCTTTAAGCAGTGCTCAATAAGTGGTATGCCTCTTCACCACTCAACTTCTAAATGACTAAGGAATTCAACAAGACACCTGATGGATGGGAACCAGATATTCACCAATGGAGCTGACATTGTAGAATAAGGTTTATATATTTAAGAAAGTTGTCCTTCAGACACCAAACCTCAGATTTACACAGATGTACTCATACAGTTAGAGCAACATGAGAAAAGACAGGCTATACCAGGCAGGAGTTATCCTTTTAAGCTTTAAGAGATGAGTGAATAGAAGAGAACAAGTACAAAGCATTCATTCCAGAAAGAAGAAGTGGAAGAAGAAGAAGAAGAAGAAGAAGAAGAAGAAGAAGAAGAAGAAGAAGAAGAAGAGGAAGAAGAAGAAGAAGAGGAGGAGGAGGAGGAGGAGGGGGGGGAGGAAGAAGAAGAAGAAGAAGAAGGAGGAGGAGGAGGAGGAGGAGGAGGAGGAGGGGGGGGGGAGAAAGAGGAGGAGGAGGTGAAGAAGAGTGGGAGGGGAGGAGAGGGGAAGAAAAAGAAAGAAAGAAAGAAAGAAAGAAAGAAAGAAAGAAAGAAAGAAAGAAAGAAAGAAAGAGGAAGAAAAGGAAAATACTAGACTACAAATTGCTTTGTTTCTCATTCTAAAGTCACTCAAGATTTAATTCATTTAATGTCCCTTAGGCAGAATAAGTAAGGAGGACATAAAAAGTCAAGATTGTTATTCTACGTAAGTTCCTTTTCAAGGAAGAAAACGTAATGTTCCATTATCCATCATGACTCCAGCCATCTAACTTCTGTTAATATTCTCTCTGCCAGAAAGAAGTTACTCATAATTCTTCAACCTCAGCACAGGAAATGTGATTTGCTGCATAACGAATCATTCCAAACCTTAGTGGCTTAAATCAACAATGATATACTACTTCTCACCATTCCCTATGTTGACTAGGCAGATCTCTCCCTATGGAATTAGGTGACATTACTCAAGCTCTGAAGAGTTGGCTGGAAAGTTTAAGGAAGCCTCTTTCACATCTCCAGAGTCTTAGTGTTAATAGTTGATTATAGAGTTATGCTCCTCCACTTGGTCTCTCTCTATCAAGATAATGCCTCAGCCTCCATTGCCTTTCCACATGGTCTCTCTCTCCAGAAGAAAGGTCTGGACTTCTTTACAATATGATAGCTAGATTTCAAGAACAAAATAGAAGCTTATGGGTCTTTGAAGGCCTGAACCCAGAACTACTTGCACAATGTCACTCTGCCACATTCTATTGATAAAGGCAAGTCACAGTTCCAAAAGGAAGGGAAATTAGACTTCACCTGGTAACGGAAAGACATAGAGACAGCAGGAATTGTTAACAGGCAAATCTGAAGAGAAGTGAGTGCCAACCCCAAAGGAATTTTCCCTATGATTCCATTTTATGCCTAATCTTCTTCCCATCCCAGCCATCAGTTATCTATCCTCACAAAAAATACCTTGCCTCTAATCTTTCTGTATCCAGTATTCCCTTCCCTACTCCTTTGTTTTACCCAGTATTCTAAATTAATTCCATCGGACCTGTGGAACCAGAAGGTTGATGGAGGATCTTGGTGTGTGTAAGACCACCCTCTGAGAGCAGTTTGTTAGTCCATTTCCCTCGCCTAACAGATAACGGCAGCATTCCATCCCAAATTTTCACATTATTACTCGTTTTCAGCTGAAACTCACCTACTGTTCTCAATAGATTCTTTCATATAAACAAAAATTATTTAAATCTATTACATAATGTTTATAGATAATAACAGATATATGCAATATTTACAAGGGAATAGGTTTTGTTTTTTAGGAACAAACTTATTAGCAGCAAGTTTGAAATGCTATAATTTTAATATTTTCAGTTCTTAAAATGATCCTCTAATCACTGCTACATCTTGAAGGTATACAGTTACTCTGAACTATTTCATTAATGGATTCAAGTTGGCAATTATGAAGTTACCACAATTGTGGGTGCTTAGAATTTAAGTCAAAACTAGCTTAAAAAAAACGCCAGCACATGTCACATAGGACAGGTATCAGGAAAATGTTGAAATCTATACTGAGTGCATATGAGGAGTATTGTTTTTCAATTTGTCTCCATAAATGTGAAGTCTTTAAGATTATTTTTTTAAGAAAATTAAGTTCAGGGACACTTGGGTAGCTCAGTTAGTTAAGCCTCTGCCATCAGCTCCGGTTATGATCTCAGGGTCCTGGAATGAGTCCTACACTGGGCTCCTTGCTCAGCCTGCATGCTCATCCCTGCCTGCCCCTCCCCCTGCTTGTGTTCTGTCTCTCTTCCTCTCTCTGACAAATAAATAAATAAAATCTTAAAAAAAAAAAAAAAGGAAAGAAAAGGAAATTAAGGAAAATTGGAGGGGGAGATGAACCATGAGAGACTATGGACTCTGAAAAACAACCTGAGGGTTTGGAAGGGGCGGGGGGTGGGAGGTTGGGGGAGCCAGGTGGTGGGTATTATGGAGGGCACACATGGCATGGAGTACTGGGTGTGGTGCAAAAACTATGAATTCTGTTACGCTGAAAAGAAAAAAAAAAAAGAGTAAATTGGCACACACACACACAAAAAAACAATGTCCCTGAAATCAAAACAACAAAAACATGACAACTACCACAAATAAATACTGAAGTATCTTATAGTCACATTTTTCTTGAATACAGAATTAACAATAGGCTGCGTGGAAAATGTGATGCTCGGTTTGACAGTAATACTGCTGTTGCTGCTGCCAGTAAAGTAAAAAATCCAGCACATTCTAACAGGAAGAAAATGCTAACGTGAACAGTTTTGAGTTCTGCTACCTGGTCTTCTGATACCTGCCCCCAGTTCTTGGTGCTAAATCATTTCTTCTCTGTCTCTAAGGATTTCATACGATCACCTCTAATCTCAAAATTGGAACTTGATATGACTAATCTCATTGCTGACAGCATCAGCGACCTATAAAGAACAAAAATTCCAAAAATTCCAGGGGTTACCATAGTAAAGTATCACAAACTAAGAGATTTAGACAGAAATTATTGTTTCACTGTTCTGGAGGCTGAACGTCTGAAATCAAAGTGTCATCAGTATTAGTTCCTTCTGAAAGCTATAAGGGAGTATCTGTTCCATGACTATCCCCCACCTTTTAGAAGGCTCAGATGTCCCTTAGCTTGGAGATGACATCCTTTCTCCCTGTGTCTTCACATTGTCTTCTTTCCATGCATGTCAATCCCTGTGTCTAAAGTTTCCCTTTCTATAAGTATACCTAGTCCTATTGGGTTGGGGCCCATTCCAATGACTTCATCTAACTTGATCATCTGCAAAAATCCTATTTTTAAGTAAGGGTATATCCAGAGGTGTTGAGGGTTAGGATTTCCACATCTTTGGTGGAGACACAATTCAATCCATAACCATCTTGGTTTTGGAGAAAGTCCAAACTCCTAGGTACAGCATAGGAGGGCCATTATGATTTACCCTCTACTTTCCTTTTTAAGCTTATCTTTAGCATACTGCACATTTCAATCTAGACTCCAGATTATTGATAGGTACCAGTATAATTTCTTTTGTTATATATTACAAATTTCATGCTAATATCTCATTCTTCTGGGTTGTTTATAGGCCAATTAAAAAAAAGATTCTTTTGTGCCTCCCTAATCATGATATCTCTGTCTTTATACCGAAATAGCCTATTTGATTTTTGAACTAGACACAATGTTTACTTTAGCAGACTTTCCACTTGACTGGAAACTCATCCCATTTTTCCCATCAATACCCACATGCTCACATCTTCTTTTGTGTATTTGTTCTAGGTGAGGTCATTTTGTACATGTCCCTGAACCTCTGAACCATAATGCATAAGAACTTGTAGTCAGGAATTTTAGAAAAGATGTTTATCTAAGCTATAAGATATAGAGCTCATGAACTGGAAGCTGTCACATTTTTTGCAATATAGAACAGGAGACTGCAGACTATGAGCCATAGTTTTTGTATGGGCCTTGAACTACACTAGTTTATACATGTTTAAACTATTGGAAGTTTAAGAAAATTACTGAAAATCAAAAGAATAAAAAGAGACCATCTCAAGTAAAAATTATATGAAATTAGAATTTCAGTGCCCATAAATAAAGTTTCATTGGAACCATCTTTGCTCATTCATTGATATATTTTCCATAGTTGTTTTTATGCTAAAGCAGACATGAGTAGTTGAAACAGATATCATATGGACCCAAAACCTCAAATACTTATTATTTGGTTCTTTTAAAAAAATTTGATGATAATAAGATAAATTACAGAGATAGAAAGAGTAAGAGAGAAGGAAGCACAAGATTGAAACCCAGAGTGACAGAAAGGGAGAAGGACAAACAAAACATATGCAGAAAAGAGTCTAGAGACATTGAGTTCTAATAATGTCTAATTTCTATTGTTCCTAAGGTTCAGCAGCATTTGAATCTCATGAGACATATCAAATGAATTATAAAAATCAAAAGTTTTGATTGCAATTAAAATTACCCTTACAAATACACTTGTCTATCTTCTACAGTTGAGTCTAAGCTCCTTAAGGAGAGGAACTAACTAATTTAATATATTATCTCAAGCATTTTATTTACATCATTAAATAAACACTCTCTGAACGAATGAATACAGAAACAAATGTATGTCAGTTAATTGAACCAAAAGTGGGAGTCCAGGTGAGGGAGCTAAAGTGAATGAGGTCTCCCTGTTCCCAAAGTATCACTTTTTCTCAAATGTGCTTATGAAAATACTCTAGAAGATCACTCATATGGCTCTCTAAGTCAACTAGGGGCCCTCAACAAACAAACAAAATAAACAGTACAGATAGTTACTACCATTGTTCACAAAGTATGATGAATTCCTGGCTATCGCATTGAAACTATAATGAATCCTGGTGACAGTCTGGTGTTTGCTGTGCCTTTCCATGAAGTCTGTCAGCTCATGCTACCTTCTATATGAAATCTAAGTCATTACTCACCCACCTTGTTCCTATGTCTTATACTCTGTGACTCTGAAGACTGTCATAAATACCCTGAATGAGAGAACATATAGCATTGTCACCAACATTGCAAGTTTGTGAACTTCGAATACAAGGTTGCTTTCACCAGTAGTCCCTTTTTTGGGAAAGAACTGCCATCTGACCAAGACTCAGATTATATTAATTGCCAACAAGAGATTCAGGTGCTTGAAGAGCTTTGCAAATTCATTTACCAAGTTATAGAATTCTGTGAGGTTCATATACATACTTTACACTAAGTTGTCAAGTATGACTTTGCTATCAAAAAAACTCTGCATAATAGTGTCAAGATATTTGAGGACAGCAGAAATAAATCAGGTATTGTCTAGAGCATATGGATCATTAGACCCCTAGCCCCTGCATAATTAAAACCAAGATCAAGGGGTGGGTAGCTCAGTCGTTAAGCGTCTGCCTTCGGCTCAGGTCATGATCCCAGAGTCCTGGGATCGAGCCCCACATCTGGCTCCCTTCTCGGCAGGGAGCCTGCTTCTCTCTCTCCCACTCCCCCTGCTTGTGTTCCCTCTCCCACTTACTCTCTCTCAAATAAATAGATAAAATCTTTAAAATCAAGATCAAGACCCACTGAGATCAGTGGCTGCACTTTGCAGCATTATATCACTCTCTGACAGCTTTGCATAGACATTTCAGGCACGGATTTTGAAACCAAAATATCAGCTTTGAAAACTGATTTATGCTGTAGCCATATAAATTTAGGGAGGTTATGTAAATCCAGTTAGCCTTAATGGCTCATCCCTAAACTAGAGATAATAATAAAACTACTACTACCGTCATAGATATGATTGCACATGCAGATAAAACAGCATAGTTCTTGGCACATAGTAATTAAAATCTGACAAATATGCAAAAATACGCAAACTCAAAGCCCCTCAAATTGTTCATCACAGGCGTTCTAAATGTCATTGCTATACTGCATTATTTTAATCAAAATGTGACTACAAAAGCCAAGATGAAATTAGTATGGTTTTATTTGTGCATGATTTCTTTTGTCCTGCTAGATTTGACATTTAAAAAGAATTCAATAGGGTATGTGCTATGGTTAGTGCTGTGAAGTGTGTAAACCTGGCGATTCACAGACATGTACCCCTGGGGATAAAAATACATTACATGTTTATAAAAAATAAAAAAAATTAAAAAAAAATAAAAAATAAAAAGAATTCAGTAAGCAAGTAAAACTTGCAAGTATAACTGTGATGTAATATGAGAACTGGATAGAGTACCTTGTGCCATGAGAAATAGCTGGGGAAATCCAAAATATACAGGCTATTGAAGAGAAGTAGATTATGATAGTCCATTTTAAATAACATCGATTGGGACGCCTGGGCGGCTCAGTGGGTTAAAGCCAATGCCTTCGGCTCAGGTCATGATCCCAGAGTCCTAGGATCGAGCCCCGCATCGAGCTTTCTGCTCAGTGGGGAGCCTGCTTCTTCGTCTCTCTCTCTCTCCCCCTCTCTCTCTGCTTGCCTCTCTGCCTACCTGTGATCTCTGTCTGTCAAGTAAATAAATAAAATCCTTAAAATAAAAATAAATAAATAAATAATATCAATGACTGTGCATGGCCCTTGGTGCTAAGACATGTGGAGGCTCTAGAAGAAAGATCTAAAGTCAGTGTATAATAGTCAGTGTCATGAGTGGATTGAATAAGTTTCCTCAGTAGGTTGTGAGATCCCTGACAATGTGGATATTGATGCTTGACTAAGCCATGAGAGAAGGAACTCAATCAAATACCAGAGAGCTGACTGGACCATTAGGCCTTCAAATTCCATTGCAGTCCTGAAATTTGATGCCTCTATAATAATATACACCATTATAAGACTGCTCCAAATGGAACATTTGCTAGATAGGTAAAGACAGAGACATAGGCAGATCTCCCATTTATCCTTGAGTACATATGGTTCTCTTTGGTAGCAAATAACCGTAGTCAGAGACTATATACCAAATGACCATACAAAATCCAATATTTAAATTCAATTATCCTTTCCAGCAAATTTTTGGAAACTCATGTTGAATTCTGCCATGTTTCACAATTCAATCCTACTGACCTCTTGTTAACTCAGTTGTCTTCAATGCTGCCGTCCCAGAAGTCCAAGGAGCATTTTGTCACATGACACCAATTTCTTCTCAGAGCTCCTCTTCTTCTTACAATGTTTTATTAGAATTTAAGCTAGACTGCCACAGCTTAAACAAAGTAATGATAACGATCAGCAGTTATTTCCCGAATCTGCTTATCCATATTCTGAATTCCCACTCAAATGGACTTGGTACTGCCTGCTGTGTTTCTCTCTTGACTCCACATCAGTATCACGAAGGGGTCTGCCCCATATGCTCTCCAGCCAGTTTCTGCTCCCAATTTTCTGTAGACAATTCTTGAAATGGACTCTCACATACACAATCACACTTAGGGGAAGGCATTATTTAATAATGGAAAGATAAAGGTAGTCTTAGTAATGAGGTACATGCTTTACATTGATAATAAAACACTTTGCACCTGAATCCAGAGCTTCTTTATATTTCTCCAAAAACACAGAGGATTTTATCCTGGCCTAGGGATAGCTCAAAATAAAGAAATTCTCCCACACATGTTTTCACTTCTAGAGATAGAAAAACTTTTTAGCAACTCTTAAATGGCTCTATTCTTACCACCAAAAAATAATGAAAACCCACCTGATGCAGATAGAAATTTTTGTATTACTGTTTTCGTTTTCATTAGGACCAAAAATATCATTAAAATTTGTGCCTTTGAATAAGTAAATGGAAATGCATTTGTTAATGTATTAATATATTCAGAACACGTGCTATCTGAACATGCATGGCATGTTCCATGTCGATGCAGTGAGGCCAATGGCTGCACTTTCTTTCTGACATTGGGAGTTAAGGAAAAGTTCATGTGGCACCACATAAAATTTCTCAGCATTTTCTTTTCACAACTCTACTTTCTTGCAGTGCTCTGTTCCTTGTGCTTTTTTCTCCCTGTGTACCATCTGTCTCCTCTGCCTCATCTCACCTTCTTTCTTTCAACATTTTAAGTGACTATGACAAGAGTTAAAGATCATGGAAGCCATAAAATCTGGCTTGAAACCTTAACTAATGTTATATTCTTTAAAGGTCCCGATAAGTAAAAGACTTATAAACCCTTGGTGAAGAAATCATTGAAAGACAACTTTCCTGGGTCTTTTACAACCCAGAAAAGCAAAGAATAAACTTTTCTATGAAACAGCTGAAAATTAAAGTTTAAGTCCAGAAAATGTTCCATCTATTAGAAATGATTACTGAGAATGTTTAGAAGCTACTTCTCCTAACAAGAGAAAGTAATACATTTTAAGTATAGCACATTATTATAAAGGCTTTATTATTACGTTCATAATACACTATCATGTCTTTACATCTTGAACAACTACAAAATCTGATTATGCACAAGAAAAGATAGCCTTGTCTAAAATGCAACCTACTTTCAGTTTCACAAGTATATGTCACATTGTAGATTTTAATTTTATGTTTAAAAAGTGGTCTAATTTAAAGTCAGTGAATTCATAGAAAATGGGCTGCTGTTGGTACCATGTTTTTCTACACAAGAAACAAAGAAAATCAAATTCAGTAGAATAATTTCTTTACCTGCCTGAAAGCAAGTGACCAATTTAATAAAACAAATTTAAGTATAATATACATGCAGAATATTAAAAGATATTTTATGTCATTAAAATACATCTCTACTCAAATATTACTAGTTTACCAAAGGTGATACTCTCTACTGTCTTTATAAATAATCTTGCTTCTTGTCTTCCCTAATTCAGCTAGTGGATTAAAGCATTTTTGAACATTTAAGTTCAATATTAAAATTATCTTTCAATATTCCCGTTTCTCATTCAGGCATTAAAACAATCAAACAATATTTACAAAGTGTCAAACAACCATGTTAGGGAAATCAACATGACAGATAAAGATACTATTTTGGTGGTCTTTTTTAAGATCTAGTATGAAAAACAATATTGTCTAAATAACACAAGTGTGATAATTTTTTAAAAATATTTTATTTATTTGACAGAGAGAAATCACAACTAGGCAGAGAGGCAGGCAGAGATAGAGGAGGAAGCAGGCTCCCTGAGGAGCAGAGAGCCCGATGCGGGGCTCGATCCCAGGACCCTGGGATCGTGACCTGAGCCGAAGGCAGAGGCTTTAACCCACTGAGCCACCCAGGTGCCCCGATAATTTTTTTAATACAAAAATCTATGTGAGCAACATAAGTGCTATATGAAGTCAGGTCTTCTTAAGGAGCTGAGACCTAAGACATAGAAATGAGTGAGCTAGGTGAAGACATTGAGGAAAAGATTGCAATTATATAGGGCAACTAACATAAAGGCACTAGAGAGAATGTGATGGGCTCAAAAGAAAAAAAAAAACAGATCTTTTTTACTAGAGTGTGGAGAGAAAGCAAGAAATAGAAGTATAAGGATCAAGAGAAGTCAGGAAGAAGATTTCAAAGGCCTTGAAGACTCTCTGTAATGGCTTATTGTCATTACAAGGCCACACTCAATTTTTCATGTAGGTAGAACTTCAGTTTTGCTGAAATATAAACCTCTATATAGTCCAAGAAAGTTAATGCCCTTCCCAGTCTAAGAGATAAATTTTGTTTGGCATAAACTAACCAAACAGTTCCCTTTTCTCTTGCTAATAATCAGGATTAGACATATTGTAACTGCTTGTGGTCCAGTTAGAATGTGGTCAATTAGTCAGTTGGATGTGAAAGAAAATCTACTGGAGAGTTGTTACGGTCTGAATTCCCCCCTTCAAAATTCATATGTTGAAGTCCTAACATCCAATGTGACTGTATTTGGAGATAGGACCATTAAAGAAGTAATTAAGGTAAATAAATTCATATGGGTAGGGCCTTAACCCAATAGATCTGATGTTCTCATAAAACAGAAGATGCTCTTTAAATACAAAGAGTTAAAAAGTAAGAAGAATTCTTCCCATAATGATAATTCAATCTTAAATGATTTCACTGACAAATTCTCACTGGTGAATTTTATCAAATTTGATAGAATTTATAAATCTTATAGAAATTTTTTTTCCAAAAGCAGGTGACAGAGAATATACTCCAATATTTTTATAGAAGCCAGAATTACCTTGATAATAAAATCAGACAAATACATTATGAGAAAAGACAATTATAGGCCAATCACCACATGAACATAGATGCAAAGAAACTTAAAGTATTAGCAAACAGATTCTAGTAATATATAAAAGGAAAATAAATCATGATCATGTAAGTTTTATTCCAGGAATGCAAGGTAAGTTTACTACTTTAAAATCAAAGAATGTAACTTATTTAGTTAACATAATAAAGATGGAAAAAAGCATACGATCATGTTAGAGAGTGCAGAAAAAAGAATTTAACAACTTTAACCTCTGTTCATGATAAACAGTAAAATCTCAGCAAACTGAGACACCTGAAAAATCTGAAGAAAAAAGAATCAAATGAAAAATCAACAACTCACATCATACATAAGGATGAAGAAGTAATATTTTAACACCTTCTGTAAAATCAAGGAAAAGACAAAGACGTGCATTTTCACACTTCAGTTTCACTCATTCTCTTTGCTACCCCATCTGTGATTTTTCCATGCCACTTCCCCATGACAACAAATATAGTCCTGACCGTGCTGTCATTTCCACATAAAATACAAACTTCAAAATTTATTGTCTTTGTTAAGCACTTGAAATGTCATGAGTACATAGTTATTAGAGTTGATTGATGTAGTTCAGCAAGTACTTGTGCTTCCTACTTCAAACTATGTGGTATTTACTGTATCAGTCATAAACACAATGACAAAATGATAGGCAGCCAAAGTGACTTGCATTTTCCTGAAATCCGTTTACTAAAGACATGAGGCTTTAGGAAGAACGGAAGAGGCACAGTCTGAGGTTTTATGAGTCTGGTGTTAGTTTGAGAACGGTTATTGACTTTCTGACTCTGTTTTCTCATTAGCTAAGTGGCATGGGTAGAAGTGTTTTAACAGGTAACAAAATAAGATGATATGCAAGAAAGCAAATTTTAAACTATATAGTAATTTTCTTAAATAAAAGACTAGAAATGAAGAATTTTACCTCAGTGAAACATGGAAGGAAACTAATATTTATTAATTCATTAATGACTACAATGTGTCAGACATTGTGCTAGATATTTTATATTACTTCACATTCTTAAATCTGAAAAACAACCCTAAGAGGTTATTTTGGTTTTTCAAATGAAAAAAATGGAGGCTTATGGTAATTAATAAGTCATCTGAACAATATCACAATAATGATACTATGTTCCTTATCTTGCCACTGACACAATGCTTAAGAATTTAAACTCTTAGGTCAGTGTTTTTCTACTTAGCCAGCTTACTTACTAGCTGAGTCCACTGGAGACTCAGTTTCTCCAACCCTAACATGGGAATATTATGTATTAGATTCAATGACATAGGTATTATATGAACAAAAATACCAATAAAGTTATCAGCATAATGTCTATCATGTAATAAGCACTGAAAAGACATGATACTCTGTTACCATTAACGTACTAATGGTATTAACAATGCCAGTGGTATTAACTATAAAGACGTCTTTAAACAGAGTTATTAAAGTGCTTGAGCTAAAGGAAGTATGTCTTCTGTCTTATATTTTAGAAAATGTGTAACTGCAGATTCTATGGAATCTATTTATGCCCCATTGGAATTGCCATGCTCTTTCCACCACACACCATGCACAGGAGTCAAAACTTTTTGGAAATCATTCCTAAGAAAGGGCACTTTAAATACATTTGTCAACTGCATGGATGGCTTTTTTCCCCCATCTTCACAGAAAACGAACTTTCAGGGGCAGAAGACAGACAAGTTGGAAGCATGATCTTTGGGGGCACCTGGGTGGCTCAGTCCGTTAAATGTCTGACTCTTGATCTAGGCTCAGGTCTTGATCACAGGGTTGTGAGTTCAAGTCCTGAATTGGTTTCCACGCCCAGCATGATCAAAACAAAACAAAACAAAAACATGATCCTTGGAAAAGTGACACTGAAGGACTTTTTGGAAACAAAAGTGAAAATATATATCAAAATTCTATTAATATTAATAAATGAGAAATTATTGAGCTACTATTAAGAAAGAGAATCAAACACTCTGTCCTATTCTTTTTGGATTCAGCTCCACAGGACTTGCTTTCCCAGAAATTTCTTCAGGGACTGTCTTGTCCCCAGATGAAACATGACAAACAAGCATGTGTTTAAGGAGATGCTTTACACTCAGAATAAATAAAATGAGATATAACACTAGCAAGATAAACCTTGTCGAAGACAACATTTCAACTTTCAGTCATTAGCATTAATAACAAAAATATTTTCCCAATACTTAGCTATGTTGAGCAAGACTGTATTCTTTAAATAACCAAAAAGGACAGGAATTGAAGATTGGAGCGGGAGGGGGAAACCTATTTTACCCTGGAAATGTGACATCCAGAGTGTCAAGAGAAATCATATTTTCACAGCTTAGTTAAGAACTCTCAGAAGTCAAGATTTGGAAGAAATCTTGATATAACTTTCAGATTTTTATGAGGGTAGTTGATACTGCCATAGTAAAGTTTAAATTAAGAACCCACATTTTGGCATATATCAAGCAGAAACTTGCTAACAATGCCCAGGCTCATTTCCAAAAGAAATCAAGGAGTTCTGGAAGGCCAACTGAATGTATAAGGTAGTAAATTAAAAAATAATAAAACATCCATCTGTCAGCATAAGTCTGGTTGTGAAGTATATGGCCATTATTTTGCAATTAGTGTCACTTACTGAAATAGTGCTTTCACAGTGATTCAGCCTTTAGCCACAGTTTTCCAGAACATTTTCTTCTACCGGTTTTGAAAATTATTGCTGAAATAGTTGCTCAATATTAAATCAATCTGTCCATTAGTGATTGTGGGAAACTACTCCCTCTTCTGTTCTATACATATAAGCACTTAGACAGTACAAATGTAACTTCATTCACAGTCATGATGTTTTGCATTAGCCCAAAGCTTGCACAAAGATAGAACTTCCTCTTAAATATGTGTTTCTATCTTATCCTATCCAGTAGAAAAAAATCCCAGAACCCTCCACTCTGTTATTTAATCTGGCTTTGCCCATCCTCAACATTATTAAGCTCAGTTTCACTACTATGCTTTTGATTTATAACCTCTACTTGGCCTTTATTTTTCCTTGCTAACTTCCTATGGAAGTGATCATCTGATTATTAAATAAAGGTATATTAAAAAGTTATTTTCATGTTTATGCCTTCTAAACAGTATTTGCACTTCAAAAGATAACTCAGGCCTGTTGTGGTTCCCTGGGGAGTTAAGACAGGGAGCTGATGTATAAGATTTTGCAGCATGTGCCCTGTTTAGGACATAAAAGTAGTCTGAAATCCATTCCAGCTTGACCCGCAAAGCTGAGGACTCTGGCTCAGAGCAGAGACATCCAAAAAAGAAGGTCCCTTATTCTTATTCATGCAAGCAGACTTGGGAAAGGGAGCTTATACTATATTGTTTGATGGGTACCAAAGTGAACAGAACTGTGCATCTAGCTAGTCATGTTTTGTGTTCCAATAAAAAGGGTTTAAATCTCCTTCCCAGTAAAACAGTAAAGGAAGAACAGCAATGCCACAGAGAGAAAGCAACCACAGAATGCTTAGTTTAAAGAGACAGACAGCTTGTATATAACACAAGCACAGCGAGGAGCACAAAATATACAGGAGAGAATAAGAGCCCCACATTGAGGCATCAGTCAATAAAGACTCATGTTTAAAAACCATACTGGGCTTCAGGGCTCCTGAAGAAAAATGGCAGCTGCCTAAATCTGAATCTCTTCGCACAACTGCCCATCAACCAAGATGGAAAAGGAGAGCCAATAAAACTATTCTCAAAAATAGCTGGGGAATGGAGAATACTACATGCTTAAGTGTGTATGTAAGTCAAGATGTTAATATCCCAATCTTACAAAGCTGTCTCCAGACTCAATACCTAAGCAGAGTCAGGTAGAGATTGCATGGAAAAGAAGTCCTAGAGATGGCAGAAAGCACATAAAGACACCTCCAAAAGGTGCCTGCCCAAAGTAGGGGAAAAACTCAAAATGTGGATGACACCTAGTGAGTCGTAGCAGTGCTGCAAAGAAATCTGAAGTAAGGGGCTTGAATGATGGAACAGTCTCCTGGATGTTTTGATGGTGGGAATGAAGAAGACAGATTTATTGTAAGAGTTGTTGAAGGAAGGAAAAAAGAAAGTGTATTGTGGAAATTGGGGCATTATAAGAAAAAAAAGGTATTATCTCAAAAGCACAACTGTATCTCCTAAAAACATAAGGTCTCGATTTGTTAACATACAACTACATTGTCTCTCCAAATAGGGTCTTTATGAACTAAATAATTTTGTGAACCATGAAAATCTCTCCCCATAAACCTATAAAAATACCACTATTGCTGGATGAGAATGTGAGACATTTTTAAATAAATAAAGGAAGGCAGACAAGATTCACACATAGCTGTCATGAAAAGAAAATAGAAAATGTGAACCAAAACACTTAAGTATGTAAAAACACTCACAGGAACAAAACGCAAAGCAGAGAAAAGTTTTAGTACGGTATTTACACTTGAAAAAAGATTTTAAGCAAGCACTTGCCAAAATGAAAGAATAATTCATGAATTTAGAAAAAAAATAGATAAAAACGTAATATGTGAAATATCAGGTGAGCATAGGAAGGAAATACTAAAACCAACAAAATATCATATGGTTGAAGACTAAAAAGCAAGATAACAAAAAAATATTCATCTGAAAATATCATAAGGGATATTTAGAATGAATAAAAGTGACACAAAGAAATTAAATAGAGACTCTAAGGGACGTCTGGGTGGTACAGTTGGTTGAGCATCTGTCTCCTGCTCAGATCAGGATTTCAGGGTCCTGGGGTTCAAGTCCCCAGGTGGCTCCTTGCTCAGGGGGAGCCTGCTTCTCCCTCTGCTTTCTGCTCCCCACTGCTTGTGCTCTGTCTCTCTCTGACAAATAAATAAGTAAAATCTTAAAAATTAAAAAAAGAATCTAAAAAGATAGAAGAGTATATGGAAAATAGGCCAAAAAATTAGCCAATAAACATGTAACTGAAGAACTTGAAAAAGGACAAAACAACAGAACAAAGCTAGTAATAAAGCTAGAATCTAAGAAAACTCTAGAGGCTTGATTTATAATACATTCTCTTTGATCATTTGTCCATGCATGGTTCACTTTTATTTAGTTAGTCCATCATTAATTAGTCATTTTTAATGATGCAATGCATAACCTTAACCTTCACCCAAAAAGAAAAACTAAGACCTGGACAACCCAGCCTCATGTTCCTCCCTAAATCAATAAAAAAATCATCCCAAATTCCACGTGCATCACTGCATCGTCAATCTTGTATTGCATTTATATGCATTGCTAAGAAGTATGTGAATATAATGCAGAACACATATATAGAGACTACATGGGTGTGCAAATGTAGATATATACACATACATATTTTAAATGTTTTTAATTTTATAAAAATGTACTTTAGCTCTCCATGATCATTTGAATTTACTTTTTCACTTAATATTTCATCACTAAGATTCATCCATACTATTGTATGTCATTTTGGTACCTTCATTTTAGTAATTATATGTATCATGTGATCATATCATGTTTTACCTACTCTCCTTTTCCTGGACATTTGTGCTGCTGTTGTTTTTTTCCCTAAAATGTTCACTGTATTAAATGTTGCTACAAATGAATCTAGTTAAGTAGTGGAAATTTGTGGGACGTTTGGGTGGCTCAGTTGGTTAAGCGGCTGCATTCGGCTCAGGTCATTATCCCAACGTCCTGGGATCGAGTCCCACATCGGGCTCCTTGCTCAGCAGGGAGCCTGCTTCTCCCTCTGCCTCTGCCTGCCACTCTGTCTGCCTGTGCTTGCTCTCTCTCTCTCCCTCTCTGACAAATAAATAAATTTTTTTAAAAAATTTTTAAAAAAAAGTGGAAATTTGTGAATGTGTTGCTGAGTTAAAATTTTAAAGAATAAAAAAGCAAAATATAAGTCATCTATTATCAAGTCAGATGTTGTATAAAATAGTCAACATATTTTTAAAAATATATGTTGGTCCAAAATGTAGACTGAATTCACAAACAGTGGCAATTAATTGAAACTGACCATACACTGAAAACCAAACAAAAGAGACTGTAGTTTAATTGAATCATACAACATGTAAATCCTTCCAGTGTTTCATAATTTATGTCTGACTTTTCAGAAACATTTTAAGAAGAAAGTGCAGGTTTTATTCATCCTACTATCATAGTTGCCTCCAGTACTTTTTCTAAAACATGGTAAATACATCTCCAACTACAGAGTAATTAATGAGTGAATGGGTGCATCAACTAATGTATCTTTTCAAACAGAAAGATACTCTTTTTAGAAGCATTGTTACAGCCTTGTTCTCTAGTAGTTAACAAGTTTAAAAGTAAGATTAAAATATAAAATATTTATTTGAAATTTTTATTCATTTTATTGCCAAGGCAGCTCTATACAATTTAATTCATGGTCTGCTGTTAAGAAAATTCTTTCTTCTATTTTTATAAGTATTTTTATGCACTTATTTAATACGTAAACACACACAGAATCACACACATTCACACTCCTTCCCCTTTTTAGAAATCTAAAACACATTTGTATATTCTAAACTTTCTTCTATAACTTAAAGATACTACCATAGTACTCTCAAACTGAAAGACTACTGTATTCCTTCCAGAACATTTTGTGTATGCACGAATCACTTTGTATAAATCTTTAAAAATATAATTTATTTACTCTCACAAAAATCTTGCCATCTAAGTTATATTCAATGTTTTCAAATAAAAAAATGTTAAAAACTAAAAAAATGCTTAAATTATCTAGAAGTCTCTATTTGTATAAAATTTAAAAAACAATTTGCAATAGAAAATAAATTTGAAAAGGGCAATTTTTAAAGGCAAAGTTGATCTTGAGCTATAGTAAGTATGACAGAACAATTAAAAATTAAAAATATAATCACCTAAAAAGTAGAAGGAATCACAAATAAAATGTCCAGTATAAAAATGAGAGATAAGATACATACAGATTACATAAGGAGAAAATACAAGAATACAATAGAATTGAAGAAAGTTATAATCATTTCCTATAATGAAATGTATATTAAATAACAATGTTTTGTTTTAGCACATCTAATATAAAGATGTAATGCAGTAAGAGTTCTATAATAAATTTCTGAATATTCAGAACAAAATTAAAATGTTCAGTTTATTAAATAATCTATAAACCTTTTGATTAACAAAAACAAAAGAAAACAAAACCAAAAAAACATCGAATTGATACTGATAGATGAACCAAAGGCAGGGCATTCCAGAAGATTGAGTAAATCCCACTTATACCAGTGGCAAATTGATTGGATGTCATTCACAGCGAGTTTGTCATTTTTATCTCTTACCATTGCCCCCACACAATTCTGTTCAATCACTCTTCTTCAAGACCTGCTCTGCACTGCACTCTGTGGTTGGTTGAGACTAAAAAAAAAAAGGTGTATTCTAACCCTGTTAAGAGAAGACCAATGTTACCATGTCTGTAAGTTATTTTGACCTGCCTGCTATATAGAAAGTGTGATATTATATAAGCGTTGAGTGGTTTACGCCACACTCCAGGGATATTCAGTTTCTCATTAGGAAGTCACACTCTGAGGGTAGTCCCCTATCATTCAATCAGAAAAGCCACTCTTAGAGTCAGCCTCTATAATTTCAGATCTTCTTGTCTTGAACAGGGCCAGCTCATTAGCAAAATAAACATTAAAAATAGGTTTTCAAGTGTGAAATTAGTAGCTTCTGAGTGAATGGATATTTAGAAAGACTTTTCTTGAAATACATCTTTTGTAGTGAGTGGCTTAAATACGTTAGAGATTTCCCCAAACTGAATACAAAACCTGTATCAGATTCTTCATCCTATACCTATAACAACAGCAGACCTATATACCTATATACCTACCACAGCAGATGCTTTGTTCCATCAATGGTTCTGAGGATTTTTGATTTATTTAGAATCAATTTTGTTTTTTAGGTGATTAAGTAAATGCCATGTTAGAATATGATTGCATTTGCTTAAGAGGAAACTTTCATGCAAGGTCGAATGTTGAGCACCTAAAAAGACTAAAAAAAGAAAATTCTTTGAGCACAAAGAACAAGCTGTATTACTGTTTAATGCTTGTTTGTTAACAAGTCTCTGTCTATATAACCAGATCTGGTTTAGGACTTTCATTACAACCTGCTAGTGAGCTTGCAGAAGACTTGCCAAACCCACCTATCATTAATTAGAGACTTCCAAAGTTATAAACTGTCACACAATAAAACTAAAACAATTTAATAAATATTTTGATATTCTTAATTCAAAGGCAAAGAGTCCATTGATAGTGGGAGTACAGTGTCTTGTGAGCAGTCGAGTACTCTTCTTCCCATGGGATTTTGGACAAAAGCGACTTTTATTAGACCCTTAGAGAAAACAACATAGAAACAGGGCATGATTGGCTAACAGATAAGAGATTTCCTAATATGACTGTCACGTCCTACTTTCTAAGGTAAAGTGGAGTTGGAGGACCATGGTTTGTGTTAAGTTTTCTTGGTAAGTTTTCTCTGTAAGTACAGACTAACTTAAATTTAGATTTGTAATGTGGGCACACATCAGGGCATCATTTTGTGTTCCCAATATACAAATTAACTGAATTGCTACCAAACAAATGAAAAAAAAAGTTAGTAATGAATTTCAACTAGCTCCTAACAATACACAATGTAGATATATAAAACTGTGTCAAGCCTGCTTAGTTTTTCAACATTAAAGACATGTGTAGAAAATATAAATCACCTTAAAATTGATATCACAGAAGCAAATGACCCTTTAGTCATTTTCTGAAATGCAGTGTCTATTTAATGCTACAATCTCAACAAATTCTTGTTAATTATTATTTAACTCAAATCTAAGAAACAAGTGAACATAATAGGGTTATTGGATGATAATTAATTCTTCATTCATTTCATTAAAAACCAAACATTCTCCACCAGATTTTCATTTAATAAAAAAAAAAGGAATTTATATAAAGGATTTCTTTTGTCCTTAATCTTTACATGCACGATAAGAAACAGAAGAGACCAACTATTATAATATCAAAGGATTTTTTTCAACCTAAGACTCTGATGATTTATTTCAGGTTATGGGAGAAAGCTGTAGTTACTCTAATCTCTGGGTTGGTAATACTTGATGGCTTGTATTTCTGTTTGCAAGGATTAACTCGATTTGTGTGCTAACTTCACTTATTCAAAGAGAGTGGATAGAAAGTAAGGTTGTTCAAGATAGGAAATTTTCTGCGCTGAGATGCAAACATTTCTTTTCTTGTGCACTTACTTGTTTTTGTCAATTGTGTCTCTTCAAAAGGAACATTTGACTATTTCAAGATGAAGAATAACTCAAATTATTTTTTGATTAAGCAATTAGGTAATCCATTTAAAATAACAGAGTAAAAGAGGTAATTAAAATCCAGTATTCAGTGAGTGAACAATACTCTACTAAAGGCACCAAATGCATACTAAATACAAGATGGACAAAAACAATAAAATGCATCTAAATACAATAAGGCAATGTTGCCTTATAGAAAACAAATGAAGAAAAAACTATATAAAGCAGTAATTTTATCTTTCTCCATACAACTACAGTAATTTCCAAAAAAAAGAGGTAAAGTCAAAAGTATTGTTTTAAAATACCAGAAAATAGAGAAAGGAAAATAGCATATGATTTCACTCATGTGGAATTTAAGAAATGAAATAATGAACAAAGAAAAAAAAAAGACAAACAGAGAAACAGCCTCTCAAATGCAGAGTATAAATTGGTGGCTGCCAGAGGGAAGGTGGGTGGGGGGATGGGTGAAATAGATGAAGGGGATTAAGAGGACACTTATGACGAGCACTGTAATGTATGGAATTGTTGTATATAATGATATTATACACCTGAGACTAATAAAATACTATATGAAATAATTAATTACTAGAAACAAAAACAATAATGGTTAAACACAGATTTTTACATTTTTAAGTTGAAAATTTGACATTTAATGCCACGAAATAGTGAAAGAATTCTCCAAACTTCTAAAGTTTTAATAGAGAAAAAAGAATACTCAAAAGAATTAAACACATAAAATCTATCTATGAAAGGCCCACAGCAAACATCATCCTCAATGGGAAGAAGCTCACAGCTTTCCCGTTGAGATCAGGAACACGACAAGGATGCCCACTCTCACCACTCTTGTTCAACATAGTATTAGAAGTCCTAGCAACAGCAATCAGACAACAAAGGGAAATAAAAGGTATCCAAATTGGCAAGGAAGAAGTCAAACTCTCTCTCTTCGCAGATGACATGATACTCTATATAGAAAACCCAAAAGACTCCACCCCCAAACTACTAGAACTCATACAGCAATTCAGTAACGTGGCAGGATACAAAGTCAATGTACAGAAGTCAGTGGCTTTCTTATACACTAACAATGAAAATACAGAAAGGGAAATTAGAGAATCGATTCCATTTACTATAGCACCAAGAACCATAAGATACTTGGGAATAAACC
>PISX010016732.1:0-45293 GCA_004024625.1 Mellivora capensis | reverse complement strand
AAAAAAAATAATGTTTTAAACATGAGGCATTTTTTATTGTGGCCTTCCTTGCCGGCTGAATCAACTGTACTTGCCTTTCGTCACGTTAGCTTCCCACTTCTGTTTGTCTCCTGCTTGGTAACACGTCGTCCCTTGTAAGTTTCTCCCTTGAATACATTTTCTTCCCTCGTGTTAAAAGAGAAATATTTCTTATTCAAGTTTTACTCATTAATTTAGGGACCATTCTTTTTAGCAGCGCAGTAAGAATATTTTTGGGTCTGTTGTAGGTTCTTATTGTCCCAGTGGTTTCATTAACCATAAAATGAAACTAAATAGAGTTACAGTTGTTTAATTTAACATCTGAGTCTTATTCTTGTTCAGGAAATAATTTAGATAAAAATAACTATTGTATACCCTGAATAGTGTGTGAATTGAGGTACTGCAGTTTATAGACTCTGGTTCTATTAATAATCTCAGAGTTTCCCGATTTGTTTCTTTCTGATGCTAATAGAAATCCAACCTCCTCTGCCCACTCCACCCTTCGGAACTCTCTGTTTCCAGGAACCTGGACTCTGGAGACAGGGCCGCAAAATCTGAAAGCCATCCCACTTCCCTGGGGCTCTCCAGGATCTGACTCAAGCAGAAAGAACCTTTTTCCAAAGGTCAGTGGTCCATGTATGCAGAGAGAGGACTCTCCTCCCTATTTCCAAGTGGAGACCAGGCCTGGAAGCGTCACCCTCTGAACTTCGAAGGAGCAAGAAGCAACAGAAAATGGTACGCGTGGGAGTATGTGGCCCCTTATTTGTGGTCCAAGCCGTTGGGCTACTGGACCAGCCTACAGAGGTCCTCGGAGATGGACTGGGCTCCGAACTGTGGGGGGGTGGCATGTCCAAGTGACGGGGAGCTTGTTCTCAGCAAATGGAAGCAGATGAGCTGGTCTGGGGGGAGTCTGGGGGCAGGGAAACAGGAACAGAGGCTCCAGCCAGTTTTCCAGCTTGTCAGGGAGGAGGCCTGCTGCTCCAGAAGGGAGGGCCCCATCCCCTCTCTCTGGCTCCAGGCCCTGTCACACTGTGACCTCATTCCAGGTTGCCAGGAACTCTTCTGGTGACCAGCACAGCCTCCTGGGCTGTGGTTCTGGACTTGGCAGCGGGCAGTTGCCGAACAAGGGTATGTGAGGCCCTGTAAAGTTGCCGCCCACCCCCTTCTGCCCACAGTCACGGAATCAACTTGCCTTCAGGTCTCCTCTATTTTAGTGAGATGGGTCCCCAGGCCCCTGGAGTCCCCTGGGACGGTGGATGGAAGTCGCCTTTCTCACCCCTTAAACGGTCTATCCAGACTGAGCTGGAAGCACAGTGTGTAGAGGCCCCAAGGAAAGCCACTGTCCTCACCCTGCTCCCTCCCCATCCCTTTCCCTCTTCCCTCCCCACCCCAGCCTCCCTTGTCTTCCCCTGGAAGATCTCTTCACTAAGCCTTCGTCTTCCCCCTTCTGTCCTTAGCCCTCTTCTCTCTCAGCCCATCTCCTCATCAAACCTGCCCCCTGTGGGAATTTGATTTTCTTCCCAGGCAATAAATACAGCCAAGGATGGAAAAGGCAGTGAGAAAAGTGAAGGGGAAGGTGTTTGCCACCAGTCCCCATCCCAGGCCTCCATGGTGAGGAGACCAGGGCAGCGCTGGGAGGGACACTTGGGGTGAGCGAGGCCAGAGTACCGTCTGCCGCTTCCCAGCAGCTGCAGCCTGACTGTGATGTGGGGGAGAGAAGAAGGGACCCTCCCAGATGCGGGTGAGGAAAGAGGCATCGGGAGTCACTGCTGTCACTTAACAGGCCTGCTCTCAGTGGGTGACAGGTGGCCCAGGTCTGTCGTTCTGGGCAGAAGTGACATACATGAGGCAGGGCCCACGTTACCCTCAGATGTCTACCAACGCCATTGCCAGGCGGCAGAGACCAGAGGTCAGGGCTGCTGAACAGGCTCGAACCTGAGGGGCAGGGTAGCCTTCGCCCACTGAGCTGGGTCTCCCACAAATTCCCATGTTGAAGCTCTAAACCCCAGGACCTCAGAATGTGACTGTATTTGTAGAGAAGGCCCTTAAAGAGGTGATGAGGTTAAAACAAGGCTGTTAGGGTGGCCCTGATCTGATCTGACTGGGGTCTTCCTAAGAAGAGGGAATTCAGACCCAGAGAGACACATCCAGCCTCCAGAACTGTGGATAATAATGTCCGTCGTTGCCACCCACTCAGCCTGCGGTGCCGCGTTATGGCTGCCCAAGCAGAGGAATGCGATGGCACAGGGAGGGTGCTGGAAGGAGAGGGTGGCATCAACAAGGGCTCCTCGTGGTCCTCGACCCACGACCGGCTGCTACACCCCAGGTCTGACTGCACCAAGCCCCGAGGAGGGGCTGCTGTTCTGAGCTCCTCCAGGCCATGCAGGGCTCATGGACAGAGTTCCCATCCAGCCAAAAGTAGCAAGACCTCAGTGAGCACTTCCACATGCAGGAGTGATCCCAAAAAGGGATCATCTTAGGGCTAATGACCATGCCTACTCTAAGACAAAGGGAAAAAAAATACATAAAAAAAAAAAAAAAACAAACAAAAGACAAACAGGAAAAGAAAATACCAGCCTGCCAGGACCAAGATGGTCCACCTACCATTGAGTTCTATCTACCAGCACAAAACTCAACACCATTCCAAGGAAGGAAACACAAGCCAGGCTTCCTATGTAATGTCCAGCAAGCAATAAAAAACCATTTCAAATGGGAGAAGAGACAGGGAGGGAGGCAGTCAGCAAGCCAGCCCAGCTCTGGGGAAGGGCATGGTGGGGAGCAGGACCCTCCCCCCAGAGGCAAGCCACTCCTGGGAAGGGGCTTGTGGAGCCCCACGGACAGCTGGAGGAAGGGTGGGGGAGGACACAGGAGAAGGCCGAGGATTGGGTATCTTCTTTCATTTGTTAGGAGTGGACAGGTCAAGGGAAGGGGTAGGGAAGGATGGTAGCAGCTGAGGGGTGTGGTAGGTGGGCGAGGACACTGCTGTTTATAGGTGGTGGGGAAACAGGAGATGGGGGAAAGGATTAAAGACAGAAGAAATAAACATGATTTTTAATAGTCAAGCAAATATGGGACCTAGGACTCAGGTGGGCCCCTTGGAAACTCCCTTTGGAAATACTAACATGTTCTGAGGAGTTTGATGAATGGTGTTTCAATGTCAAGGGATGGGGGCACAGTCACGGTCCATAGCCCAGGCTTACACAAGAGCAGGCACTGTTCCAGACCCTTCATTTGTCCCTGCAGCTGCCTGTGGGATAGAGACCGTTATTTACCCCATTGTTACAGATGAAGAAACTGAGGCACAGGGAGGCCAAGCACATCTCCCACGGTTCCCCAGTGACCAAGGGGCACAGCCAGGATTTGAACCCAGGCAGTGAGTCTGGCTCCAACTGTTCCCTCGTAACCATTACACTCTGGCCTCCAGGAAGAAATCTAGCTTGGCCACTCACTAGCTCTGTGACCTTGGGAAGTTGGATTTGCCGCCAAGAATGCAGTTCTTCTGGGAAATGGAGAAGTAATCCCTGCTCTGTCCCCTGCGGGGGTGGGGGGGTGGGGAGGGAAAGGCCCTTTGTACAGGTTTAAGGAACTTGAGGTTCTTGCTGATCAGGAGTTTTCTCAGGAGCTCAGGAGATAGGGTACCTGCTGAGGCTCCAGCTTCTACTTGGGGACTACAGATGGGGGCCCTGGGGCGGGGGAGCCCCTGGATTTGAACCATATACATTTTGAAACGTCATCTGATTATGCTCAGGTGTGCTAGGAGAGGCAGATAAGAAAAAGGAAAGTGTGACTGAACCTAAAAAAAAAAAAGGATTATTGGGGCACCTGGGTGGCTTAGTCATTAAGTGTCTGCCTTCCGCTCAGGTCATGATCCCAGGGTCCTGGGAACGAGTCCTGCCTCCTCAGCAGGGAGCCTGCTTCTCCCTCTCTCACTCCCGCTGCTTGTGTTCCCTCTCTCGCTGTAATAAATAAAACATTTAAAAATTTTTTTAAAGATGGTTTTTGTTGTGAATTATTCTTTTCTGTGTGCTATGGAGGGTACTTCCCTAAACCACCTCATTTACTCCATCTTTCCAAATGCAGCTCTCACGCAGGCACAATTATTCCCATTTCACACGTGAGGAAAGGTTCACAGAAGTCGAGGATCTTGCTCAAGGCCATTCAGAGGGTGACCAGTAGGGGCAGGGTTTAAATCCAGATGTTTAACCTGGAAGCCCACACCCTTTTCAGGCTCCCTCCCAGCCTCTTAGGTTAGCACTGGTGTGGTGGTGACAGGATTGGAGGAAGGCACTGGGAAGGCAGGGATTCCAGAGGGGGCTTCCCAGACATGACCAGTGGGGGAAAGACTATGGAGGGAGAAGATCAAGGAAGCCCCCTACTCCACTTGGAATTAGACCTTAAAGTAATGGTTCTAAAAACTGGGGTCACAGAGCCCTTGGGGAAGCTGATAAGAACTAGATTTTTGCTTCAGAAAGGATGTCCAAACTTTTCATGATATTCAGAGACTCATGGCCCCCCGCGGTCAACTGATCCATGTGGGGACCAAGCCAGGACCAGATTTACACCAGAAGGACTTAGTCTCCCAGCTGCTGGGAGTGCACCCCACCCCTCTAGGCTCCATCCTTCTTCCAGAACCATCCTCGACTGAAGAGGGTCACCTTGCCTAGTCATGTCTCCCTCCCAAGGCAAAGGACATCAGCTACTGGCTCTGGACAGCTCTGAAGGGCCATACGCTCCCCAAGTGTTGACCTGAGAACTCTCCCTAATAAACCTCCCCGGGTCAGCTTCCTGCGGAACCCAGAGGTCTCTCTACCAGTGACATGCGGACTCTCTCCTGGGGTCCTAGCAGCCACTGGCAAGGGAAATAGAGATTATAGATTAAGTATCGCATCCCCTTTTTGCACATAAGAAATCTGGAACTTAGGCAGCCACCTGAGCCACTTGCTCAAGGGGACAAACCTAGCAATGGCATAGTCAGAATTTGAACCCAGCCCATCAGAGACCAAACCCCATATGCCCACTATACCTCTCTGCCATGCATGAGGGGACAACCCCCAAAGAACATACCAGGAAGGAGAGAAGGGGCTTGGGCCACGGTGCCACGGAGGCAGAGCCCCTTGGTCCTACCTGGAAGGGTTTTCATCTCTGTGCACGGGCACACGCAGATTTGGATACTTCCCCATGCCGCCGGGAGGCTGCCTTCAGCAGGGTGGGCAGAGGGAAGCCTGCAGGCTCAGCTCTGAAGCTTCTTACAAAACGGGGAAGGCGGTGGCTACAGGTCACACTGTCTCCGGAAGACAGCCTGCTGTCCGTCAGGGAGCTGCAGACCTGAATGTACACCCCATCCCTGACACCATTAGCCCTGGGTGGGGGGGGGCGCTATGGCAGGTCACTCCCCACTCTGAGCCTCATGCTCCCCAGGAGGGCATCTCAGGCTCAGCTTCGGGGGCCCAGGGTGAGTCGGCCTCCCCCTCCTGCCCCACTGCAACCTTCAAACACCCCATCCCTCTGCTGCCGGGCCTGCCTTCCAGCCTCCATCCCTCCTCAGTGCTGCTACCTCCCAACTCCCTGCGCCCTCCCCACGCTCCCTGAGACCTCCATCCCAGCTCCCTGTCTCCCTGTCTACTCCGAGCCCTGGCTTCACTTGGGGGGACCTCAAGCTCTGCGTAGCAGGGTCACTCCCCTCCTGGGCCTTGGCCTTCCCCACCCCAGCTCCCCTCCCCCCTCATGGGGGACCCCCCTCCCGTTTCAGTGGCTTCACTCCCCTGCTTGCCAGACCACCCGAACCGCTCCCAACGGTCCCAAGCTGGGAGCAGGGGCTCGGTGCCCTCCCCCTTCTCGCTGTTTCCCCCACATCAGAACACACTTCCTGTGGTCCCAACACCATGTCCCAATAGCACAGACTTTCTGTAACTGTCAAAAACGTGGCAGAGCATGAAATCAGTTACATAAGTTATCTGGCTTAAGCCATGGTGCATTCTGTTTGTTTGTGACAGGGCAAAAATGGACATTTTGGCCTCAAGGTGGAGATTAAAACAAAGACAAACTCTAACGGCCATCTCGTGGAGAGGCCAGACTCACGTATGTCCTCCCAGCACCTTACTGTCACCACTGCCAAATGGCAGACCTGCTCAGGCTACCGCTCCTACTGCCCTACCTTCTGCCTTTCACACTCGCCCCTCGAAACCCCAACCTTGGGTGGGCCCCACAATCCCATTCCACCCCCTCAGAGCTCCTGGAAAAAGATAACCACATAATCTTGCAAACCAATGCCACAAAAATCCAGGTCTTTAACCTCAGGGGAGCCTCAGCACCCAGCAGACAACCTCTTTGATTTGTCTGTATTTCTCTCAGCAGCTTTTCTCCACGTTCACCACCCCGGCCCTTACCCCCAGTACCGGAAGATTACCTCTCTCCCTTGACCCCCTCGTGGACGAAGGCCTCTAACCATAACCTGCTCCATCTGATCTGGTCCTGTCAGCCCTGCCCTGTACCTTTCCCAGCAGTCTCTGCGGCTGTCCCTCTCTCAACAGCCCTCCCACCCCCGCCACTGCCGCGCTGACCCCACCACCCGTGCTTTCCACCCGCACCCCGCTCTGTCAGTCACATCCTCCTTCTCTTAATCCCTCAAGTTCTCCCTCTCTCCCAGCTACGTCCCCGAAACCCAGTAAGATGCCCGACACAGAGTTCCTTAATTCTTAGTCTCTAGAGTTTTGGTTCTCTTTCCTCCCCTTTGCAGCAGAGCTTTTTGAAAGAGTCGTCTGCAGCCTCACATACCAACGTCAATGGGAAAAAATATTACAAATAGAATCCAACGGAAGAGCAACAGAAACAGTATAAATGCCAAAGTGAAGTTTATTCCAGGAATTGGAGGACCGTCATTAAGGAATCTATTAACGCAGCTTATCTCATGAATAGATTAAAGGAGAAAATCATGGGATCATTTGACAGATGCCCCAAGGCATTTGATAAAGTAGAGTATGTATATTTTTTGAGAACCCTCTTAATAAACTGGGAATAGAAAGGTAATTCCAGAATGGGATAAAAAGCAAATCTAAACCAGAAACTAATGTCATGCTTAAAGATGAAACACTACCCCACAAGCCACAAGGATGTCCTTGGTTATGGCTGTCATGAGATATTGTGTGTAAGGAAGTCCTAGTCAACCGCAAGGAAAAAAGAAAAATTGTGAGTGATAAAATTATTGGGCAGGGAGAGTCAAAAACCTGATATACTCTGTAGAACTTGAGTATATCAAGTGAAAATTATTATAATTAATAAGAGAGTTTAATAAGGCTTTTTAAAAAATTAGCTTTTCTATATAGCGGCAACAACCAGTTAGAAAATATAATAGGGGAAAGGGTTGCATTCACAATAGCAATGAAAATATAAAATATTAGGGAAGAATCTTAACAATCATAAAGAAAAGATCTCACACTTTACTGAATGGGGCCATATTTGGTTTCAAGATAGAAGACTTGATGTCATCAAAGTGTCAATGTTCCCCAGACTCATCTATGCACCTTCCATAATTGCAATCAAATCTCATTGAGTTTTTGAAGAGAAGTTGATAAAATAAATCTTACATTAATCTGGCTGAATAAATGTGAGGAAATAGAGAAGAAATTTTGAAGAAAAAAAGCCTGAATTTGAGCGTCTCCTGATGCCTGTCATATCGAATATGAACAAATATATCTCAGAGCTCTGTAATTACAGCAGTGAGGTATCAGCGTCAGAAAAAATGGAAAGACCGGAGGAAGAGAATAGAAAATCCAATTGGCATTCCAAGTCAGTGGGGGAAAGAAAGTGCTATTCTAGCAAAGATGCTGGGAAGAAGACTGTTTTCTGGATTGGATTTGATTTACCGAAATATTAAAAATTTCCTTATGTCAAAGACACTATATAATTGAAACACTTACAAATGAAATAATACGATGTCTGGGATTTGCTTCAAGATAATAGGGGGGAAGTGGGAGGACAGAGATAAAACAAACTAGCTATATTATATGGTGATCATGGTTGAAGCTGGTGATGGATATATGCAGAGTTTCACTTTACTGTTCTTTTATATATGTTTGAAAATTTCCAAAAGCAGTTGAGAGGCAGAGTGGGGGGTTTGGGGGGCAGGGAAGGAAAAAATGAAACAAGATGGGATCGGAAGGGAGACAAACCATAAGAGACTCTAAATCTCACAAAACAAACTGAGGGGTGCTGGGGGTAGGGGGTTAGGGAGAGGGTGGTGGGGTTATGGACACTGGGGAGGGTATGTGCTATAGTGAATGCTGTGAAGTGTGTAAGCCTGATGATTCACAGACCTGTACCCCTGGGGCAAATAATACATTATGTGTTAATAAAAATAATTAATTAAAAAAAAAAGAAAATTTCCAAAAGAAAAAGTTTTAAACATTATATGCATTACAAATGCAAACTAAAGGGGTACCTGGGTGGCTCAGTGGGTTAAGCCTCTGCCTTCGGCTCAGGTCATGGTCTCAGGGTCCTGGAATCGAGCCCCACATCAAGCTCTCTGCTCGGCAGGGAGCCTGCTTCCCCCTCTCTCTCTGCTTGCCTCTCTGCCTACTTGTGATCTCCGTCAAATAAATAAATAAAATCTTTAAAAAAATGCAAACTAAAAAAATATTTGCAATATGACACACAAAGATCCACTGCTTTAATATATAAATTTTCAGAAAGCAGTATGAATTTTGACCATCCCAATAGGAAAATAAGCATGGTTTAGAAACTGGCACTATCTGTATTAAAAAGATGTTTGAGGGGTGCCTGGGTGGCTCAGTGGATTAAAGCCTCTGCCTTCGGCTCAGGTCATGATCCCAGGGTCCTGGAATCGAGCCCCACATCAGGCTCTCTGCTAGGCGGCGAGCCTGCTTCCCCCCCTCTCTGCCTGCCTCTCTGCCTACTTGTGATCTCTATCTGATGAATAAATAAAATCTTTAAAAAAAAAAAAAGATGTTCGATGCCACTAACAATCAAAGAAATGCAACTCTTTTTTTTTTTTTTTAGAAAAGAGATTTACTTTTCAACTGATAACAATAGCAAAGATTAAAAAGATCGATAATGCTTAAGGTAGGAGAAGACATAGGAGGGTCCTCTCCTGTATAGGATGGACGGTAAACTATTCCATCTGCTCTGGGAGCAATTTGACAAGGGCCCTTTAAAATGTGCATACGCTTTACTTAACCATTCAATTTTTAAAAAAGATTTTCTTTATTTATGTATTTGAGAGAAAGAGAGTGTGCTTATGCCCTCATGTGTATGCACGTGTGCGTGTGTGTGTGTGTGTGTATGTGTGTGTGCAGGGGAAGTAGGGAAGGGAAGAAGGGGAGGGAGGAGAGGAGGTAAAGAACCCCAAGAAGAGTGCACTGAGCACAGAGTCAAGGTGAGGGTCGATCTCACAACCCCAAGATTAGGACCTGAGTAGAAACTAAGCATTGGATGCTTAACCAACTGAGCCACCCAGGTGCCCCTCAACAATTCAATTTTAAAATAATTTTTCTTATAAATATAAACACTCAAAAGAAGTTCACAAAGCTGTTCATACATGTATGTTTATCACATTATTGTTTACAACCGTAAAACTTTAGAAATACCCCAAATATTAGTTAGCAGATAGCTTAAGTGAGTTAGGATGTATTCACGCATTAAAAATGATGATGTAGATCTACAATTAATGATATGAAAAGAGGTGCTGGTGAGTGAGGGAAATCAGATTGAAAACTGTACAAAGTAGAACACCATTTAAAAAAAAAAAGGGTCAAGAAAACTATCTGCAAGAAAGTATACCAAATGTTAATGGTGATTTCTGAGTGATAAGACTGAAGGTATTTTGGTCTTTTTTTCTTAACCTCCTTCTACATATTCAGATTCTTTTTTCATGAGAAGCAAATATTACGTTTATTTTTAGAAGAATAAAATTATTTGTTTTTAAAAAAGGAAGGAAAGAAGAAAGGTAGGGTATAAAGAAGGAAGGGAGGGAGGGAGGAAGGGTGTGTCTTGTATGTTTTCCCAAAGCTAATCTGTGTCTATACAAAATAATGTGTTTGTCTATTTTTAAAAGATGTATTTATTTATTTTAGAGAGAGAGAGAGCATGAGTGGGACGCCAGAGGGAGAGGGAGAGAGAATCCCAAGCAGACTCCGGGCTGAGCTAGAAGTCCACAGAGGGCTCAGTCTCACAGCTCTGAGATCAAGACCTGAGCCTAAACCAAGAGCTGGAGACAACTGACTACGCTACCCAGGTGCCCTGACGTGTTTATCTTTTTAAACACAAATGGCAACAAACAAACAAAACTAAACTAAATAAAAAAACACAAATGGCAGGTAGCATACTCTAAACATTGTTTTATCCTTGCCTTTCCCACTTTACAGTAGATCCTGGTTATACCAATTCTGTCTCCCACCAATAATGCGTAAGTGGCATTTCCCTAATTGTAAGTGAGGTTGAACATCTTTTCACATGTATAAGAACAAAGAATTTTTCTTTATGAACTTCACTCATATCTTTGGCCCATTTCTCATTTTTTTCTAAAATTTTCATTTTTTTATGATTTATAAGGACTCTTTATATAGAAAAAGTAGGCATTTGTCTGCCACATACATTTGCAAGTGTCTTTTTGCAATATATCATTTGTTGTTTGATCTTATTGGTATGCACTTTTTCCAATGCAGATGCATGTTATTTTTATATAATTGATTTAAGAAATCTCCCCTCCTCCAAGATATGTATGTTTATATGTATAATTACATACATATTTTGTAATGCTCCATATTTTATCCTAGTGTTTTTATGCCTTCAGCTCTAATTTTACATACTCGCTCCATTATTTTGATGTTAAGAGTGAAACAGGAATCAACTTTTATTCATTGAACCATCTGCCTTTTCCCTTCTAACATGAAGTGCCATTTTCTGTTATTCCAAATTCCCACAAAAATTTGGGCCTGTTTCTGACCTCTTCATTCTCTTCTATTGACCTGACTGAATATTTTCCAGTACCTCTCTATTTTCATTACATTTTCATATGAGGTAGAACTGACCTCGTCTTGAGGCTCCTCTTCAAGAGAATTTCCTGGCCACTTGTGCATGTTGATTCTTCCATATGAATATGAGAATAAGTTTGTCTGGTTTTAAGAAAAGAATTATCCAAGTATTATCTAGATATTTAATGGTGAAACATAATTTAGGAAGAACTAACATCATCAAAGTGCTTAAGATCAACATTTCAATCCAAGAAGGTTCTTCAGCTCCATCTGGTGAGTTCTCTTATTGTATTCTCTGAAATTGTTTTAAAATTCTTCATTTGGGGGCACCTGGGTGGTACAGTCAGTTAAGAGACCTACTCTTGGTTTCAGCTCAGGTTGTGATCTCAGGGTCCTGGGATCGAGCCCCAAGTCAGGCTCTGTGCTCAGCCTGGGGTCTGCTTGAGATTCTCCCTCTGCCTACCCCCCCCACTCTCTCTTTCTCTCTGAAATAAACAAATAAATCTTTAAAAAAAATTTTTCATGTGGACCTTAGCCTTTATTGCTAATGCAATCAGGTTTTCCCTTCCATTGTATTAACTTCTGATTATTTTATATAGGAATGCTATTAACTTGCCATTTTAATTTTACATCAGCAATCCCATAGAATTTTTGCTATTTGCACTTTTTTTGCATTGATTCTCCTGGGTTTTCAAGTTATGTAATCACATCATTTTTACATTAATGATACAATTTTACTTCCTATTTTCTAATTTGGTGCTTCATTTCTTTCCCTTATTTAACTGCTTTAGTTAATACTTCATTTAACTGCTCCTTAGTCTAATGGGAATCTTTCTATAATTTCATCATTAAATTAGATGATGGATTTACTTTCAAATAAATAGAATAATCAAAACACAAAATAAGTATACTACAGAAGAGGAAATAAAAATGGCTCATGAATATATGAAAAGATATTAAAATTATCCAGGGCATTATCAGCCTGCCCCTTAAAATGCTAAAATCTAGACTTTTGTCTTTGATCCCCTGCTTTTCTCACTGGATGCTTTCTTTGGGCCGCCACCCCGATTGTCCACCACAGGCTGACGGCTCCCAAGTCCACAGCTCCAGGACTGACCTATCCCCAGAGCACACATTTATATACTCAACAGCGTGCTAGACATCCCCGCTTGGGTCTCCTGCAAGCCCCTCAACTCAGCACATTCAAAACCAAACTAATCATCTCTACCACCAAACCTCTGCCCGTCTTAGTGAGATGCATCACCATCTGCCCATCTCTCTCTTCCTCCCTCTTCCTCACCCCATCCTTCAGTCAATTAAGTCCTGCCACACATTCACCTTCCAAATATTTGTTTCAATTTGCCTCCCTCCACCCCACCCATAGCCTGGATTCAGTGCTTCATGTACTCCTTGGCTGGGTGCTGACAATGGTCTCCTCCTACATGGACTTTCCTTCTATATTCCTGTTTCTTCCAGATCCAGCTTCCAGAATTATTGCTGTCAAGGTGTATTTCCAAAACCTTGTCACCATGTCACTTTTCTTCTTAAAATAAGCGGCTTGGGACACCTGGGTGGCTCAGTTGGTTAAGCGGCTGCCTTCGGCTCAGGTCATGGTCCCAGCGTCCTGGGATTGAGTCCCACATCGGTCTCCTTGCTCGGTGGGGAGCCTGCTTCTCCCTCTGCCTCTGTTGCCACTCTGCCTGCCTGTGCTCGCTCTCTCTCTCTCTCTCTCTCTGGCAAATAAATAAATAAATAAATCTTTAAAAAAAATAAAATAAGCGGCTCCCCGTGGACACAAGGATGAAGTCCAAGCTCCTGACAGAGTCTATAGCGCTCCTGTGGCCTGGTCTCCTCCAGCTGTGTTTGATTCGCCCACAGCCCATTCTGGGCTCTCCATTCTAGCAATACTGAAGCCTGTGCTGGTCATCCTAACCACCCTCCAAACTCTGGGTCTACCTTGTGCACATCTTTACTCAAAAAGCAAGCTGGTCACCACTTACTGCATTTGATTTGAGGGTTTTAAATGAATGAATGAATGAATGAATGAGTGTGTACATGCACACGTGTGTGCAGGCACATGTATGAAACCATTATGTTCACATGGTTAAAAAACCAAATTGTATCAAAAGCCTGAAAATGAATAGAAGCCATCCCAGGGCCACCTCTCCCCGCCCCAGTCTCACTTTCTGGAGGCAACCATTTCTAATTCTTTGAGCCACCCAGGCACCCCTGCTTACTTTTTTTTTTTTAAAGATTTTATTTGTTGGTGCCTGGGTGGCTCAGCGGGTTGAGCCTCTGCCTTCAGCTCAGGTCATGATCTCAGGGTCCTAGGATGGAGCCCCGCATCGGGCTCTCTGCCCAACGGGGAGCCTGCTTCCCTTCCTCTCTCTCTGCCTGCCTCTCTGCCTACTTGTGATCTCTGTCTGTCAAATAAATAAATCTTTTTAAAAAAAGATTTTATTTGTTTATTTGTTAGGGAGAGAGAGAGCACAAGCAGGGGGAACAGCAGACAGAGGGAGACACAGACTCCCTGCTGAGCAAGGAGCCCAATGCAGGACTCGATCCCAGAACCCTGGAATCATGACCTGAGCCGAATGCAGATGCTTAACTGACTGAGCCACCCAAGTGCCCCAAATAGTGTTTACATTATTGTGATCATGTAAACATGACCACTGTAGACTCCATTGGGGTACAAAAGTTAAATTCTATTTGCCTGTGTAGGTTTTTGTTTTTCTAGGAATTTCTAATTGCCTTTATTTTATTTTTGTCATGATCCCCTGTAAACATTTTTCCTGCTTTCTTCAGAAGCTCCACACCCAGATGCCTCATGGAGTTTCCCTTTTATCAGGAGACCGCTGTCACGAGCCCCCCGTCCTCAGGCTCCAAGCAGACACAGTTCCCTGGGCCCACTTTGCAGCTATCAGCCTGGGGCTTCTGACTGCTCTCCAGATTGAAGCCACTGTTTCCCAAGTTTTCTCTCTGCCTTTCTTGCCTCATTTCTTTATTTTGTGGGGCACATTATTTGTAACTTCCTTAAGTGGGGTGCTGAGTCCTTATATACCTGAAAAATATCTTTTTTTTTTTTTTTGGCTCTGATGTTTGATGAAATCTGTCTGATAGTTGAAATCTGGGTTAAAATTACCTTCTCTCTTAGTTCTGAAGGTCTGGTTCCTCTACATTCTGGGATCTGGTGCTGCCATTTGGAATTCTCACGCCACTGAAATGTTCATTGAGATTTTATATTTTCTCTCTGAATATTTTTTGGTTATTTTATTTGCCCCCTATTATAATGAAATTTTAAGTGGACATACACTGTTGTGGGTCTATTTTTATTCTTTGTCCTAGAATGGATCCGGTGAACTCTGTTCTGACATCTACACTTTTGGACTGAGAATTTTTCTGTATTATTGATTTGGGTTTTCCGCCCTTCAAATTCTCTATTCTCTGTTTCTGGAACTCCTCTTAGTCCAATCTGAACCTACCAAATTGATTCACGTTTCATTTCTATCACCTTTTCCATCAGTCTTGTTAGTCTGCTTTCTGGGACATTCCCTCAAATTCATGTGCCAATTCTATTGAGTTTTCTTCTTCTACTTTCCGGGAGATTTCCTTCATCTTCACTTCAGTTCTCCTGGATGTTTTGTTTTGGCTGTCATTTTCAAAACATTTTTACTTTCAAGAACACTGTCTTGTCCTCCGAGTTTTCCTCTTTGTTCCTGTCTCTATGGACATTTATTAGAGGTTCAGTTTGTTTTGTTTTGGTTTCTTATGTTTTTCCCATTTCCTCAAGGGTCTTCTTTTTCTCTGTGTTTCCCTCAGTTTCATTGTGTTGGAGACTCTCCTCGGGGTGGATTATCTTTATCCATCCATATATATTTAGGAATAAGACATTGAAATGTCATTTGGGAGCGGTGTATGCACGGGTGGGCTTTTCTCAGTAGCTGGGTTAGGTTTTGGGTTCTTAGTTGGAGCTGGTTTTTATGTGGGGACCCTCACATGCCTGTTTTCTGGGACCACTCAACTTTCCTGAGAAGAAATCTCCAGTGCCCTGGCTGTAAATATTTTGCTTGGTGGCAAGAGTCAACTCTCATATAAGCAAACTTTCAATGAGTCTCCCTTTTCTGGTACTAGGTCTCATTCTTGCCTTTTGGCACAACTGGCCCTTTGTGGACCAGTTATCAAGGGTTCTCCAGGGTCAGATAAGCCCCTTCTGTTCCACATCCATTTCCGTGAGCACTGTAAGCTCACATGCTCTCTACTCTTCTGCTAGACCATTCCATACCTTCACCTACTCTTAGTCTTCTAGAATTTTATGGAAACCTCTCATCTGTTGATGGTTTCTCCTCATCATTGTCTGCTAATATTTTTTTAATGATTTTATTTGTTTATTTGACAGAGAGAGAGAGAGACCACAAGTAGGCAGAGAGGCAGGCAAAAGAGAGGGGGAAGCAGGCTCCCCGCGGAGCAGAGAGCCCGATGCGGGGCTCGATCCCAGGACCCTGAGATCATGACCTGAGCTGAAGGAGAGGCTTAACCCACCGAGCCACCCAGGCGCCCCATCTGCTACTATTTTTTAAACAAAATCCCCTTCCTTTAAGAGGGAAGAGAGAGCTGGGAGATAGGAATATGTTCAATCTGCCGTTTCATGTGACTGTTTCACCACTGGCGGAGCCCTTATGGACAACAGCTTTTCTCAACCATCTCTGTGTCTCCAGAGCTGAGCACAGTGAATGGCATCGGTCAACAGTCTGAACTATCCATGAATGGAAGGGAATCTTCTGCTTTCTCTGAATCCCTCATGCTTACTACAATGCCTGCTTGGCCAGGATAACAAAGTACACAAAAATCATGGCACATTCAGAACAGTGAGGTATTATAAACATTCCATCTGGAGAAGAAGAAAAGGATGGTGGGGATGTAGGGGGTGGGCATTCTACACCTACAAATATTAGGGAGATCTCATATAGAAGGACTGACACTTTCCACATGGCTTCAGAGGACATGAATAGGGCAAGTAAGAGGGTGGAAAATACTTAACGATAGGTTCAGCTCCCTACATGTACTCACTTCTTTAGCCTTCCAGCTCAGCCAGCTTTCTGATGATGGGACAGACTACCTAGAGAAGTAATGAGTTCCCTGCCCTGGAAATCTCCAAGCAGATCTGGACAACCAGCAGTCAGAGTTGCTGCAGAGAGAATTCAACTCATTGGTCAAGAGATAGGACTGAATGTTTTAAAAATTCTATTTTTAATTCTATTAAAAATTTTAAAAATTCTATAAAATATTTTAATAAATTTTTAAAAAATTTATTAAAAATTCTGTTATTATAATACCCTCTTATAGTAAATATTTGATAATACCTTCTTTATTATGCTAAAGGGAAATAATAAAGTAAAACCTATTCTTAAAAGTAACATTTTTTTAAAAATTAATACAATTCCCTAGTTGAAATAAAAGATAAAAAGGACATGATCTAGGAATATGTGTTTCAACATAAATACTCAGGCATGATGATGCATAACAGAAGGAAAGAACGAGATGCTTGCATCTATATTGTAGAATCATTATGAATACAACAGGTGCCAATACACATGAATATAGGTGTGTTGTTTTGATGCTCAATTCCTGTGGGGAGCTTTGCCTTCAGAGATGGGATTTTCCAAACTGACACACAGCTCTCAGTGAAGTTCTGAAGTACAGTCTCCGGATTATGTATAGAAACGTTGTTAGCAAATTCAACTGTGTTTATATGTATACCACAGTTCAAAGATAATTATGAACAGGTTTCTACTGCTTAGCAAGGCCTATGAAAGCTATGGGAGCTATGGGACAAGCCTTTTCTGTGCGGGACTGTCTCTTGCATTGCAAGAGGATGGTTGTATCTGCCCTCCCCCTACTCAGTGTCAGTAGTGTTCCTCTCATCACTGTGACAGTCAAAAATACTCCCCCCTCCATGTTTCCAAAATGCCCAAAGCGTCACTGCTTCTGAACCACTGGACTAGAGGATTGCTAAGCTTCCTTCCAAATCTTGGATTGTCTGATTCCTTCAGGAGCTGGGTAGTCAGCAGGAGGACAGGTGAGTCTGGTATTTCCTAGTCTCCAGAGCTGCCTGGGCTGGTGGATATAGAACAGCCACGACCTCTGGCATCTGTGGGGTCTTCCTCTTTGCAAACAGAACCAGGTCAGCCAAGATACCACCCCCATGAAGGAGGTTCACTGAATGGATGTGACTGACTGCACCTGAACTCGACCTTCCTGAGAAGGGCAGGGAAACTTGACCCCGAAAATGATGGTGTCAACATTCTCATTCTCATTCTCTACAGTGCCCTGGATGCCCTTCCTCACTTGCCCTTGAGCCTAACCAATTTCCAAAACTGAAGGAAACCAACCATCTTTATTCTCCTCACTTCGGCTACTACGGCTGGGAAATATTCCATGTTGTTCAGGATGCTGGGACCACTGCTGATGCGGGTCTCCCACCTGGCTGGTTCTACCTCTTCTCTCCTGCTCCCCAGAACTCTGGTGTTCCCAAGGCTGCCCGGCCAACGACTTTGTCCTGGTGTCAGGAGATGACTTGCCCTTGATCAGAGAACATAGGGAACATTAACGGGAACTACTTGAATATTCCTCTACTCTCCAAGATGAATTCCCCTCTCTGTTCTGAATCACATGTCTCCCTGGTGCCTCTAAGATCCCGCTAGTTATCTTCTCTCCCTTTGTGTCTTTAACCACTTTTAACTCTTTCCTCTTAGCTCAGAAGCTGCCTCATCTTCTCTAAGTTAAGCAGGAAACAGAAACCCTTTTGTCCTACTTCCCTTCTTAACCACTGCTCTGCCTCCCCCTCTCTTCCCACCAATGCTGGAGATTAATCTACACTTCCTGTGTCCTCTTTTTCAGTGTCCTTGACCACTGCAGTCTGGCCCTTCTCATCACCATGCCACTGGGTCACGGGTTCACTAATGGCCTAATTATCAACTCCTATTTTCAGTCTTCATCTTCTAAATTCTCTGCAGCGTTTTACTCCACGAATGATGCTCTTTTTCCTGAATGTCTGTCTTTATTTTATTTTATTTTATTTTATTTTATTTTATTTTATTTTATTTTATTTTATTCATTTTTTAAAGACTTTATTTATTTGAGACAGAGAGAGAACACAAGCAGGGAGGAGGGCCCGAGGGAGAAGAAGAAGCAGACTCTCCACTGAGCAGGAAGCCTGATGCGGGGCTCGATCCCAGGACCCTGAGATCAGGAACTGAGCCAAAATCAAGAGCTGGCTGCTTAACTGACCGATCCACTGATCTTTTTCCTTTTCTGATCCATTCTTTCAAGTCTGTCTTTGATGGATCCTTCCCATATCTGCATCCTCCTTCCCCCTTTCTTTCCTCCTCTTCCTATCTCCTCTTACATAGTAGAGCCCTGTTGTTCTGCCTATTCCCCTCTTCTCCCTTTCCATCTTTAAGTGATTTCACTCACTCTTATGGCTTCAACAACCCTTGATGTACAGCCAACCTCAATTTCCCCTTTTAGCTCCAATGGCAAACACACAGCTGCCTCTCAGCCTGTCCAAACTTGCTCTGCCTCCTGTGTCCTTTATCCCATGGAATGGTGTCCCCTCCCCCTGACTGCCCAAACCGCACACCTGAGGGTCATGTTCAACTTCTCTCCTTCCCACCTCATATGCAATCTGTCCTTCAATCCTTTGCATCTTCATTCAGGACCATCTCTCAAGCCTGGTCCTCTTCTCCCCACCCCATCTTTAGGCTCTTAGTTGTCTCACAGTCCCATTAGGTCTCCATGGCCACGAGGTTCCCTCTAGTCCAGTTTTTCCACTTGTGTTTCTAAAGTTCTCTTTAGAAGACCAATCTGAGTCCTGACGTTCTATTCCTTCTTTGCTAAATCCTCCACAGGCCCTTCATCATCCACAGCAAAAGCTAAAGCTCCTCGGAAGGGCACAGAACACTCTGTCCCACCCAGCATGTCCACCTCTACAGAGCCCCCATCGTATCTGAACACACTGCCCTGCAAGATGAGTCTTTTGCTTCTCAGACAGGGAAGGGCACCCTTTCTTGTAGTCTTGTACCATGTGCCCTTTACGCTCATGCACCAACCTCGTGTTCTGACAGCTCTCTTCTTGCCTCACCCCAGCCTCCTTATTTGTCTTTGAATAACCAGTGCCCGGCCCTTGTTAGCACATAGCAAGTGCTTTGTGAATATCTGTAAATGATGAAAGAAATGAACGAGCAGATGGTTTGATTAAAAAATCATACCTTCGCCTGCCTCTTCATCACAACATTTCCCAGACCAAATTTGAATGTGCATACAAATTACTTCTTAAAATGCAGATTCTGGGTCCAGAGTGGTCCTGAGATCCTGCAGTACTAACACATCTCCAAGTGGTCTTTGCTGCTGGTCTGAAGACCACGCTCGGAGGAGCCCTATCCCCTACCAATGGTTTCCAAACTTGGCTGCTATTAGAATCACCTGTAGAGCTTTAAAAAATATATCCTAATGCCCAGGGTACACGCTATATTAAATCGGAGTATCTGGGGAGGCAGCCAGGTGGCAATATTTTAAAGATTCCCAGGTCATTCCAGTGTGCAGTAAAGTGGGGAACCCCTATCCCATGCCACGTCTTACATCCTCGGGGGTGCTTCTCAATCCTGGATGCTCATTAGAATCACCTGGGGGAGCATTTAACACCCACAGGTGGTGCCTGGGCCCCACCCAGACACTTTAACTAGAATCTCTAGTGTCTGTACCTGTGTGTTTTAAAGCTCCCAGGTGAACCTTATATGCAGCCAGGGCTGAGAGCCATTGTTTTCAGGCTCTGCCTCCAAGGAGTGGCTGCAGATTTAAGGGATCATGAGTCTGGGATATAGAGGAGATGCGGGCCCTCACTCTCCAGTTATGTACTGTATCATCTTGAAGAAGTTAATGTAGCTTCACCTCTAAAATGAAGTTAAAAATACATGCCCTCCCTACCCCAATTTTTGTGGAGTCTTCCCAAATGGAAGTGGGAAAAGTGCCCGCAGGAGCCTGTCTTCATCTCTCTGCTGTGTGGTCATCACTTATGTCCCCACCTATCAGGTTGGCTTCAGAGGCCCATGGCCAGAAGAGCTCTCTGTCATGCATGAGCTCCCCGCTAAGCCCAGGTAGGGAGCAGATGGTTCCGTAGCAGCCCAGGCTACCAGAGGGGAAGTCACGAGGACCTGTGCTCGCAGGCAGACTGAGAGGTGGAATCGAACGCAAGCCCTGCAAAGCAGTCTGGCCTGCAGCCTGGATGCTGCACAGTGGGCTGGTCAGCCCTGTGCAGGGACAGGGCACCCCCACTGTTCTCGGCACACACCGCATAGCTGCCACCTGACCCATGGCAAGGAGCCTGCAGGTGTATGCCAGACTCCTCTTTTATGAGCCGTCTCTGCAGATCTGTGCTGCTGCTTTGCAAAGGGCACGGAACGAACACCAAAAAATGAAGGTTCGAGTCCAGCCTACCACCCCAGTGGCATGAGCTTGGACTCCGTTTCCGGAGCTGCCACTATTGTTATGCATTGTATCAGCATCATATATACAGACACAAAGGCCCTGGACCAAGCGGACAGTCCTGTCCCTGCAGACAGCAAGGACCCAGGACCTCAAGACTGGTGCAGGTTCCAGGAGCTTGGTCCCAGGGAAGTCTTGAGACCTAGTTATATTTAAAGTTTTTCTGTATTTTTCTGAACTTAACATTTAAGTGGGCAGCCTGCATATGTATTTGCTAAATTCAACAACCCTCCAGGAGAGGAAGGAAGGAGTTAAAACAATTAGAAAGTGCTGCTTTGGGGAGAGAGGTCTGGAGGAGGAGGGTCTGCCTGGCTGAGCTGGGTCTGGGGTAGGGAGGCTTCAGGGCTCCCAGATGGCAAAATTACACCAATTTTTGTGTCCTCAGAGCATCTTCTGAAAATAGCCCTCGGCCAGCAACACTCAACAATTCCCTGGGGCAGGTGAAATCAAGGATGTGCCGTGGACGGGGGAGGGTCTTGGCTCCCTCTTAGCATCCTACCATCTATTCATCCCAAGGAACAAAGTCCACATGACTCTCCCTTTGGAAAGTCTGGCTTTACAGAATCAAAAATGCCCTCCTGTCACCTGCCTCAAATGCCTCTACCTGCAAGGATGGAGTCCTATATCTTACAGTAAGAGTCCTTGAGGTTCACAGCACAACAAACCTGAAAGAGCCTTGGCGTTCAACCATCCCCCTCTAGGTATGGCTGAGAAGTCTGAGCCCAGAGAATGATGAGTTCACCCAAAGCCACACAGTGATTAAGGAGCTGGGCTGGGAGCCAGCTTTCCCCACCAGTGGGGTCAGCTCAACCCATCCCTAGTCCTCACCTTCACCATCAATAGAAATGCCAATGACTTAGTATGCAAATCCACTCGCCAGCTACTCAGTCTTGGATCAGGAGGAGCCAAAGGGGGCCTTAGGTTCTCTCTAGTTACAACCCAATTAGAAGCAAAGCTGCAGAGAATCCTGCCCTGAAAAGGGAAAGGGCTTTCTCAGGGCATCTGGAGAGGGCCGGGTTGCCTGGCGCCAGCCCCACTCACTGTGCCTGCTTTGAGACGCAGCTGCAGTTCGTAGGTATTCTCACGGATGGACAGCCCAGAGAGGGCAGGAGCTGTGGAGTCAGGAGATGCTGGCACAAAGCCTGATCTGATCAGATTTGCCTTATTACGAGCCTCCATTTCTTCGTCTGTGAAATGTAACTATCTCACAGGACAGCACCAAGATGAAATGAGCACAGGACCTGAGGCATTGTATTAAAAGGTCTAAAATGTCAAGAACTTCCAAGCCCAAAGTGAGATCCTCCGCTCTCCCCAGATGCCTCCTACCCAGCCAGAAAGCCTCCCCCCTCAGCTAGTTCCCTTAACTGCACTCACCCAGTCTTCAACCTAATGGCTTTCACCTCCCGGCCAGTCCCCAGAATTATTCCAATGAGCCCATCACAACCTCAGGCAAGAATCAGGAGGCACAGCAAAGCCGGTACCACACAGCCCATCGGCTCCCTGCTCCCAAGGGCAGCTCCCGAGGGCAACCTTACAGGTCCTGCATGGCATGTGGTATCCTCCCCCGTGCTGTGACCATCTGTGACTAGTAAACTCCTTCGGTCTCATCTGTTCATTATCAGTGTGGTATGTCTGACCATCTCCTACAGCAGGGGGTCTCTCTTTCCCCCAAAGAAGAATGGGAAATGGCCATAAACAGGGGGCTGAGTAAGGCCATGGGCTCTGACACTTGAAATCCCTATTCTGGGGAGAGGGTCTTCCTTGTAGTCCTGAATGGTGGTGCTGGGCTTCTATGCACAGGGAGAGGCTAAGATCCTGACAATAGAACTTGGCCAGACAGCGTTTGGGGAGACAGCATTCTGGGGTCTTCTCGGGCTCTTAAGGTCAGTGGTCTCACACCCTTCTGATATACTCATCTTCTTAGTATCTCATCAGACTAACTACTGTGTGTGAGGGGCCATGGCAAATGCTTTATCTCCGTTCTCATGCTGCACAGAGAAATAACTAATCCGCAATCACACAGACAGGAAGGATAGGGCTGGGTCAGTCCCTATCCCGAACCCACTGTCAGCACCAACCCTGTCACCCACAGCCTCCAGGGAAGAAGCTCTGCCCATGGGGGTTGCTTCCCTGGGCTGAGGTGAAGCCCTCCTGGTGTCATCTCTGTAAGGGATACAAAATCCAAAGGTTGGCCTTGGGCATGAGATCCATGTCCCCTGGAAAGCTTTTCACTGGGTAGGGAACACAGTGACCTTGTCCCAGCTCACTTGGACCTTCTTTCAGTCCAATCTGGGTCCAGGGGTCCCACTGATAGACAGTGAGGTGATCAGGAGGCCTCTACAAGATTCCTTGCAGGCAGGAATACTCCGAGATTCTTGGCCCTAAGAGTAAACTTCAAGGCTATTTCCATTTAGCTCTCCTGGTTTTTTGTTTGGGAGAGTGGGGGTTTCCAGCTCAAGCCCAAAGCTGGGTATTAGAGCTGTGTGATTTTGGCCAGTCCAGAGCTGTTCCTCACACATGCTTCCCATGGGCATTTCTCTAATAGCAGTGAGTCCCTGAGTTCTGAATGATGAGACCTGGGTTTCCATACACAGGGAGAGGTTGAGACTATGGCCAGGAAGCAGTAAAGTTACTGTCAGACCCAGAGCCATCCTCTCTCATGCCCCAAGGCAGGCTGAGCCTCTCAGGAACCCAGATATCTTAGGAGCCAGCCCTTTAGGAATTATTTCTGATTTCAGGGGCTAATACAAGGGTCAGACACTCTCAGAACAAGTTGACTCTCAATGGGGACCATCCTTGCTTCAGCTAACCCTCATTTTTCAGATGGAGAAAATAAGGACTTGCTTAAGAATCAGCATGGGGCTTAAGGGAGAGTTTGGCCCCTTGTGCTGGGAGTGGTGCTGAGTTAGTCCAGCTCCTGCTGTGCCTCTGACCCCGGAGAGTAGGACCAGGGCCCTCTGGTCCAGATGCCTATGGTCAGACAAGGACAACCTCAGAAGCCTGGGATCTCCTCAGTGCTCAGGGCAATGTCATGTGAAGGCTTCTAGCCAGGTGGGACCCCTCACCTTCCTTAGTTCTCTTCCCTAGGTCCCTGCTCTGCACCACTGGAAGAGAAGCCAGACTCAGACCCACAGGTAAGCACCTCTGTATCTGCCTGACCTTGGGAGCCTTCCCCTACGAGCACAACCAGATGTCACCCAGCTGAGCACAGAGGGAGGCCAGGGAGCCAGGGAAGCTTGGGAAAGTAGCCAGGAGTGGTGCTGGGCAGATGGTGGCAGCTCCACTGTCTCCCAGAGGAACAACTTTTGGCTGCAAAGACCCTGGAGTGGGGGGACTGGGGAGCGGGCACTATCCTTTGGTGGAAGGCATATCCCCTTGTTGTTTGCATATTTTGTCCATGCTGCCACCCCCTTAACCGAATCACACACAGCTGTGTCATGAAAATTAATTCTTTTGCAAAAACAGCTATTTCTTGACTCACCTTGAGACCCATGGAAACTGAGGATGTCATAGGACCTGGTCTTAGGCTTCCACCCTATGAGAAAGTAGTGTCACTGGATTGGGATGACTGCTTTTCCTTCCCTTGTCCCTAGACGGGGTTATTCTTTTTTTTCCTTTCCTTGCTCTGATAGCTTAGCAGCAAGCAGAACAATGCCTTCTTCTGAGAAAAGGCCATTTCCTGCTGACAGTGTGTATGCCTCACCCCAGGTCCCAGGGCTTCTGTAAAGAGGTACCCTCCTCCCCAGGCCCAGACCTCCTCTAGTGCTATGGGCTCAGTACGAGAAAAACAACACATGGATCTGCCCCTGGGTCAGATATGACAAGGTTGGCCTAACCTCTATTGCCCAAGAGAGGAGAATTTCTAGGGAAGAAGAGTGTTCTGATTCTTATGTAGGGAAAGGGGTTCATAGTAGTCTCTGAAGCATGTGGGGCAGGATGGAAAGAGGTGACTTCTTGGCTTCCTTCACCCATTCCTGAATCAGCTGGGGCATCATTCAGACCCTTCCTGCTCTATCTGGAGGAGTTGGGATGACAGTAAGAATACCTGAGCAAGGGGTGCCTTGCTCAGTGGCTCAGTAGGTTAAAGCCTCTGCCTTCGGCTCAGCTCATGATCCCTGCATCGGGCTCTCTGCTCAGCAGGAAGCCTGCTTCCCTTCCTCTCTCTCTGCTACTTGTGATCTCTGTCAAATAAATAAATAAAATCTTAAAAAAAGAGAGAGAGAGAATACCTGAGCAAGGTAGAGAGAGGTGTCTGGGACAATATTCTAGTGCCATCTCTCATCAGCCAAAGGAATCCAGGAATAGAGAGAGCCACAGGTAGTTTTGCTGTGTCCTAGATTCCATTTGGGGTAAAGTGTGGGGTGGGGGCTAACCCAGAAGTCTCTGCGTGGTCACAGCCCAGCAGTGTGGTCTATGCAGTGCTCTGTCACCACAAAAATTACCTGTGGGGGCCTCTTCAACAGTCCAGGCCACAGCTGTAGTGAAAACTCCCATAGACATCACCTTATCCAGAGCCCCTAAAGCTATGACATTAGCAAACCCTCCCTGACTGCTGGGGAAGTAGAGCGGTGGGAAGGGCTCACACCCACCTCTCCCTCCCCAGGTGAGGCCTGGATTTAGGAAAAGAGGGATGGGGCAGGGCTGTGAGACTATCTGGAAGGTGGTGTCAGGAGCCACTAATTGTGTTTTGAAAATCCAGAAAATCCTGAACCCCACCAGCACCTTCTAAAAGCTGGCTCCTCTTCTGGGGAACGAATCTGGCTTTGTTTCTGTATTTTAATGAGGCAGGAAGAGGAGCTTTTAGCAAGGCCCTAGCAGCCTCTCTTCAGAGTCACTACCCCTTGAAGGAAGCCAGGCCGCAGGCAACATGGTGATGCCTGCCAGTCAGCTTGAGATTTTGCAGGCTGGTTTTTGCCCCTTCAGGAGCCTGGGCACAGGACAGAGATCTGGATGAGGAGGAAGGACCAGAATTGTGTGCGTTGGGGGTGGGGAGAGGTCAGAATGGCCAGGACAGGGGATGGTCGCTCCCAGGTCCTGAGCTCAGCCCTGGTGAGGAAAGAGGTGGTGCAGAGGCTGAGCGTGGAGCTGTCCGGATCCTGGTGCTGAAAGCAGAGAGCCCCCGGGTGGAGAGCAGTCCCCTAGCCTGAGCCTTTTCAACCTCCGGTGAGAGGGAGTTGATGGAAAGGGATTTCCTTCTTTTCCACTCACGCTCCAAGGAGGCAAGGGTACAAATGAGTTGGGCAAGAAGGCAGGTTGAGCTTTGAGAAGTCCGCTGCCACCCGAAGCTGTGGCCAGCTTGGGGAAAGCCAGCCACCGCCCTGCTGGGGGTAGGGTGAAATCTGGGACAATTGGGGGAGATTAGCAGGGAAAAGACCCTGGACCTGAGCGGGTCCCTCACTGGACCCCTACACTCCAGGCAGGTGACCCAGCTGCGGGACAAAGAGGGGCGTGAAAGGTGTTCTCATACATATGGCACTGACAAGAACGTACAGCAGACTTCTGTGAGTGCATACAAACACACCCCATGGACACACTGAGTGAACTCCCAGACCAGCCACAGACCTAGCAGTCCCACACACACATCCTGTACACAGGCAATGCCCACCCCCACTTCCAGGCTCCTGAGGCTCCCACTCCAGTCCCGCATCCTCAGGGCCCATGTGGCCTGGACATCCTTTCCCACTTAGCTTCCTGGCCTCAGATGGTGCCTCCAAGAGAGGCACCGCCAGTGGGAAACCCCAGTTCTAGCCTTCCACTCCCGAAGGTGCTGGAGAGAAGCAGGCAAGCAGCCCCTTCGCCTAGAAAGAGTGGGGGAACACAGGCGAAAGGAGTAGATCTCAGACATCACTTGTCCTTTCACCAAACTCCCAGTTATGGTGCCAGAACACGAGAGGAATGTGGACAGGAGTGATTGTGAATGTCTCCCTCCCCATGCTGGGGACACCCTGAGGACTTGCGCGTACCTGTGCATGGGAGGCCCGGCGTGGAGCCCCCTCAGCGAGTCCGGACTTGCTGGCTCCTCCGGATCCCCCTGGATAAAGGTAGAGTGGGAGTGGGGGTTACCCCGCTTGCCCTCCACGCCGCCTCATGTCCGTGGGCAAAGGAGAAACTCCGTCCCGGGCTGCGGCAAGTTCCCCGGGTCCGGGCGCTGGGAGGGGGCGCCCTCGGGTCCCTGGGCCTGGCTGGGGTTCCCGCGCCCCCGCGCCCGCCGCCCTCGCCACCTCTCCGGCGCCCTCCCGCCAGTAGACTGTGCCGAGCCTGAAAGCCGGGAGCCCGCCCGCCCTCCCGGAGAGTCTGCTGCTGACCTGCATTGACGTCATTGCGTCATTAGGTTTCCCCTGGAAACACTGGCGCGCCCAAAATAGTAACACATTAATTCAGGCCGGGGGAGCAGGGAGAGACTGTTTGTAATCCTGCAGCTAACTCGGGCGCTCGAGAGCGAGCGCGCAACGGCCCCCACCCCTTCTCAGGGCAGCACAGACCGCGCTAGGCTACTATTTTGAGAACAAAGGAAGGGAAAATATAGAATCCCAGAGAGAGGGTGCGGGGTACTCTGAGACCCTCTCTCCTTGCACGCGCGCACACCCACAGAGAGACACACACGCGCGCACACACACACTTATGCACACCACACCTAGGTCTGTCTACCTTCGGGCAGGAGCTGTCTGGGTTCCGGCTTTCTCAGGGACCTCCTGGGGTGTGTGTGTGTGTGTGTGTGTGTGTGTGTGTGTCCAATTCCCCAGGGCAAAGGGACAGCTCAGGGCTTCCTGCCCTGCTGAAGTTGAAGGACGAATTCCCTCCCGGGCCCTCCGATCCCGCAGGGCGGTTGGGCGGGGTGCCCTTGCACCGCACGCCTATCCCCACCCACACATGCGGACCTGAGAGGAAGGCACCTAGCCCAAAAGAGAGGCGCACCCCTGCGCTTTCTCCTCCCGCGCATCCGGACCCCTCGAGTAGGGGAAAGCTGCAGGGACGCAGCCAGCCGCCTGCGGCTGCCCTGGGCTGAGCTGAAGCAGCTCACACTCTGGCACCCCGGCACGCTGCAATCTGGGGAGGAGGACTGGTTTAGGACAGAAAGACTGGGGGCCAGGGTTGCTGCCACAGAGTCGTCTGGGCTGGGGAGCGACCGACTTTCCTCAGCGTCATCTCTTGCTCGCGCTCTCGGCGGGGCGGGCACTCAGAAAGGAGATGTGGCTGAAACGTGAGCGCCGGGCTTCAGAGGTTCTTTATTAGCTCTCCGACCTCTCCTTACTGGGCGCTTGACTCAGCCTCTCGGACCGTGAGGAGAGCGCGGCTCTGGATGGAAATAGCAAGCGCTTAGCTTTGGTTTGGGCGGAGGCGGGGAGGCGGCGAGCCGGAAGGCCGCGCCCGTGGGGCAGAGCGCCCTGGAAGACTCCTCGCGAACCTGAGTGCGGGTCAGGAAGTAGGGAGGGTCACTCGAGAGGGCTCAACCTTCCCCTTCCTCCCAGGCCCCCCTCAGAAATCCGATGAAGGGTGCTGAGAGATCCGTTCACTCCACCCTGGGCTCTGCTCTCTCTGGCTGGGGAGGAGGGGAGATGAGGGGGTGTGCCTGGGATAAGGGGACTCGTTCCCCAAGGACTCTGTCTCTTCTGCCCCTGCGCTGCGCGCTCACGGCAGTGACTTGGCTCTCACAGCGCCTGCTCCCACTCCCACAGCACGGGGGAGTGATGCCTCTCATACAAGTAGCCTCTTCTTGGCCTTTTTTCCTGTTGGCTACAGAGGTGAAGAACAGGCCACCGTGTGCTGACCTTGGTGGGCAAACCCAGCTGTCCTCATCAGGTAGGAACCAAGGTTTGGAGAAGACGGGCCTGTCCTTATCCCTTGTGTCCTCCCCTCCGCATGTGACTTTCCCTCTCAGCTGCAGTAGCCATGGCTGTGAAACCGGGTCATGAAGCCCACTCTGGAGGCTGTTGTGAGGCAGTACCTAGAATGTGCTGGAGAAGTGCCGTGCCCTCTCCTTGCCCCTGCCCTGCTGTGGGTGGTTCTCTCAGCAGTGAACAAACCCACACTCCCCAACATATACACACGCCTTAGTGACATCTTTGGGGAAAGCTCATCAAGGGACACTGGGGAAATAGTGACATAAAGCATCCTAGCCCCAAAGAGGGGGCTGTTCCTTTCCACCACATCATCAGCCTCTGACCAAAACCTCAAAGCAGGCTTCTCATGCTGTCAAGTCCAATCAAAGGGGTGGCAGTGGGGACATGGTCTGGCCCTGCCTTCTTCTCTCTGGGCTTATTTCCCAGCAGGACATGAACCAGACCTACAGGGTCTGATCCCCTCAGCCTTGCCGCCCTCACCCACAGCTCCTGTCCCAATGAACTGCAGCCACCATCTCCCTGTCTAGCTCCCCTTTGGACCATGATGGGGGCCATGTGGCCCTCTGTTCCCCCAGCAGCTCCTGGCGCAGTGCTTGACACAGAAGTTAATATTAATTGTTGGTAAGACAAAGATTGATAGCCCCTCTTGCCCCAACCCCAGTATTTCCACCTATCTCTCCACAAAAAGTCCAAGTCCACATGGCCCCCAAGTCCTAGGTCAAACACCAACTCCTCTACACAGTCTTCTCTGATCCCCAGGGACATGGACTCCCCCATCCTTGGTCCCTGGCTCACTTGGAAGACTTCTCATGGCATTGATCACATTCTGCTCTGAATTGCTGTTCTCCATGTAAGTTGCATGTCTCCTGCTGGCCTGTAACTTCTCAGAGCCAGAACAGGGTCTTGCCGGTTCCCATGTGCCCCACATAGCTCAGCTGTGCCCAGCCCAGCACACACTAGATGCTCAGGAGATGTTTCCTGAACTGAACTCTGCAGGTCTGCTCACCATCTCCCAGCCGCAGGCTGGGCCTGAGATGGGCAGTAATGCCGGTGAGGGGCTCTGCAGCCCTGGGCTCAGACAGACTTCGGACATGTCAGGCTGAAGATGCCCATTCCACCCCGTCCTGCCCCGAGGACAGAGGCCCTGGGGGAGCATCCTTCCTACTTTTCTCCTCCTCTGGGGGAAAGTGCAGAGTATACTTGGGCCCCTGGGAAGATGAGAGGGACATGAGGGAAGAAAGAGACCCATGGGAGCAAAGCCACAATCTGCCCAATCAGCTGTCCAGCAGGAATATAATCACAGGACGGGACCTCCTCTCCTCTGGACCCACAGCAGCATTGGTTATTCAGTGAACAATAAATTGGAGACACAGAGTGAGGCAGGAGCTCTGCACACACACCCCACCCCTGCCAGTAAAAATGTGGCAGCCACTGGCCCCCTTCACACACATTCAGTCCCGTGACTATCTTGCTCTTGGCCCAGTCTCCACCCTTGCCGTGTTGCTTCCAGAGACCATCTTGGCCGTGCATCTCCGGCTGGCGGGCTCATCTGTGTTTTCAGACTGTGAATCCTCAAGGTCCTGTAGCACTCCCTGTCCTCCAAGGTGGGGACTGGAGGAATTCTCTGTGCACAGAGGGGCAGCACCACCCTACTTTTAACCCCCAAAAATGCAACTTCCATAAGTGTGTCTCTGCTGCCATCACAGGGGCCTTTTGGTGGCAGGGACTCACTCCTACTGCGTTGGGTAATGGGCTGTGTTGTGTGGGAGGAAGGCAGTAAAGATATTCTGGGTATCTTCAGAGGTGGCGGACATGGGGATGCAAGGGGAGCCAGGAAGGCTGTTTGGTGTCCAGGGGGGCTCTCTTGAATGCCTGGGCTGTCTCCCAGCCCTGAAGCAGCAGGAGTTGCAAGATCCCGGGTTGGCGTGCTGCCTGGAAGGCTGCTCAGCAACTCACTTGTCACTTGCTTCCTTCTGGCTCTCTCTGCATAGCCCCAGATCAAACTACTAACAAGGGGAGAATCCGATAACCCAAGTGAAGACCAAGGTTAGCCAGAACCTTTGACCCATATCACTTCTCAGCTCCGGGGACATGTGGAGATCTATGAATCCTGGGTCAGACATCCCGCATTGGTCCAGTCAGCTGAGCTGGAGTAGGGCCCAGGGTAGATGGGGGGGGTTGCTCGAACTTGGGTAGTCATGACTCCCCCCACCCCAGCAGAGCTATAGAAATGGCGAGTTCCTTGCAAAGATTTCTTTGCTCTGTTGACCACTTTGGCGGGCCTTTCCCATCTGGTTACACTCTGGAATAGACCTCTACCCTCCTCCAGCCCCAACCCGGGAAGATCAAGATATTGTTGATCATGTGGGCAGCAGGTTTCAATGCAGAGTTGATCTTCATGCCAGGCCTCCTGTGGGGCCCAGAAGGCAGTGGCTGACTTCACTGTGTGATGCTGTGGTAGTGGGACCAGAAGGCCAGTGCCCTAGGGACGAGCCTGCCAGCTGTCTCCCCCAGAGGCTGCTCTGTGACACATTCAGCCCCCCACTTATTTGCAAGAACAGGTTTGGTCTGAGAAGACCTGGAACCCCCTGCTGAACACAGATACGCCAGGAAGAGAGGCCCCAGTCTCCCAGTGGAAGCCTTGTTGGAAGCCTTGCAAAGGTGACGTGACCAACTTGGCCACAGAATCAAGAAGAAAGAGCCCTGGGCTGAAAATGGGAAAACTGACTTTGAATCCCAGTATTGCCATTACGTTATGTAATTCAACACAAGTAATGCCCCCTCCCTCAGACTTTTTTCATTACCTGCTTCATAGTGGAATGGAATACTCAAGCAGGTTTATCAGCAAGACCTGGCCATACCCTTGTCTTCAGTAAAACGCAGCCCATCCAACTGGAGCCCCAAGACCCTTGAACCTAGGGGCTACAGATGGTCAAGTGGCAGAGTGGGCTATACTCTTTGGATCTGGCCTCTGGCTGGCTGAGCTTCCAGTGGCTGTGGGCTCTCTCCTCCCCAACAGGCCCTCCATCTGATGCCTTCTTAGTTTCTCTTGGTTGGTGATGGGTCTTCTGTGTTAAGTGAGGATACCACAGCCCTCAAAATCTTCCTAACAACACGGGTGAGAATCCATTCATTGAGTCATTCAGCAACTTCAGTGAGTCACATGCCACTTTTACTCAAATTACCTTCTCAGTTCCTATTCCTTGACCATCACATATTATCCCAGGCCCTACCTCAGCTGTGGTCTCAACATTCCCAGTACATGGGTCCAACCTGTGCTCTAGAAGCACCAGCATCCTCATCATCCCTGTCATCATTTTGCCAAGCCCCACATCTGAATCTGAGTGTCCTGGAAAGTCCTTGTCCACATTGTTCCCCTCCATGGTGCTGGAGTTCCTTTCGCTTAACCACGATCTGTTTCCCCATATCTTTCTGGTTTCCAGTCGCTGGGAGGTGAACGCCGAGCCAAGGTTACGACTCTGCAGTACCTTAAGTTCAGGTCTTGCTCCTGATAGAGGAGCAATTGTGCTTTTGTTCTTCTGGGCAAAGGTGGAGGCAGCTGAGCAGCAAATGATTAAATTTGGAAAACCTGCCAAGGAGCCAGTGGCATAAAGCCAAGAGTCGGATTCAAACCGAGAGGTAGAATAGGTGTTAGCTCAGCTGGTGTGGACAAGTTTTGTCACCAACATTCAGAAAGGGAATCACTCCCACTGGAGAAAGATGGCCAGCTGCACATGGACACTTGGACTGAACCCCAAAAGATAAGTAGGACCCGGAGTGGAGAGAGGAAATGAAGGGAAGACAGGTAGGTGAGAGCAACTGCACAAAGCAGTGGGTCTCAACTCTGGCTGCACCTTAGGATCACCTTGGGATAAATCTGAAGATGGTATAAAGACATTCAGGCCCCACCCCCAAGAAACTCTGATTCCCCTGTTTTCGGGTGAGGACTAGGCATTTGTAGTTTTTAAATATTCATTTGTATTTTGTGACTTATGGCAAGTAATCATGTCCCATGCTATCAGAAATTATTTTTAATTTTTTAAAGATTTTTAAAAATTTATTTGACAGAGAGAGCACGCACAAGCAGAGGGAGCAGCAGGCAGAGGGAGAAGGAGAAGCAGACTCCCTGCTGCACGGGGAGCCTGCTGTAGGGCTCAGTCCCACATCCCTGGGATCGTGTTAAGCAGAAGCTTAACTGACTGAGCCACCCAGGCACCCAAATTATTTTTAATTTGTAATTATCTGTAATATGGTCCAAGGGACTACACGGTAGTGGTTTGGAAGGAAGTCTTTTCTACTGCAATCCTGGCTCCTGCCTCACAAGCCATCTGACCAGGAATAATGTCCTGAACTTCTTCAAGTTTATTGTTTTCTTTTCTGTGGAATAGTGACAATGAGAGTACTTTCATCCCATGGAGCTGCTTTGTGGCTCATAGGAGATGATGCCTTCATGTGCTGAGTTCTAACAGGCTGGGCACTGGTCACATTCAATGGCTCTCGATGATTCCAGTGTGTGCCCAGGGCTGAGGATCTCCAGCACAAAGTGAAGGATAAGACAGACTGTCTGGGGGACTCTCCTGGATGTTGGCGAACATCCATGTAAGAGGAAGAAGTTGAAAATGTTGGGGCTATATTATGGAACAGTTTAATGACAGGGTGAAATGTCAGGGCTTCATCCTATAAAACACAGCAGGAGCCCAGGTTTTAGGGTTTAAGGACGAGGAGTGAATGATGAATGTGATACCTCAGGAAGAGGTGCACTTGGAGTTGGTGCAGACTTGCTTGGAGGGAGGGAGATGGAGTCACAGGGACAGGCTGGGATCAGAACGCGCAGCGGAAATTACAGAAGAGGGGGTGAGAGGGAGGCGAAGTGCAGAGGAAAAATTGACAGGACCAAGGACCTTGGTGGGCATAAGAGCTCAGAGGATGGAGGCGTGAAAAATAAATGTAAGTTTTCAAGTCTAGTGGGACTAAAGAAATACCCCCTGTGTTGGTTAGGATTATATTTAACTCTGAGTATCAGACACTCAAATCAACAATGGCTTCCACACAATAGAAGTTTATTTCTCCCCCAGCTGTAGGTCCAGAGGTCTGCAATTCAAAGCTGGGAAGGCAGTCCTGTTCCACACAGGTTTTGGAGATCCACACTTCTGACCACTCATTCATCTGCCATCCTGGGGTGTGGTCTTTATTCTCATGGTGCCAGCTGGTGGCACTTGAGTTCCAGCATCCCTGTGGAGAAAGGAAGGAAAAACTGGCAAAAGGCAGGAGCTGGGGTCACTTGAAGAAGACTCCTTAGAGCAGCCGCTCATCACTTCCGCTTATACTCCACTGTCCAGAAATTAGCCTTGTGGCCACACCTATTTGCAAGAGATGTGAAGAAGTGTGTTTTTTGTTCTCTAAGTGGCCTTTTCTAAGTACCCAGTGAAAAATGCTGAGACATCAGCTATGGTAGAAGTAGATTCTGTTTCTAAAAACGAGAGGGATTTAGATAGTGGAGGAGAGCTAAAGTCTGTGCCATTGCCTCATTTCCTTAAATGGTGAAGTTGAATCTGGACTCAGTTTAGGAAAGGCGTTTGTCTTTGAATATGCTGAGTTTGAACCAGGGGCCGTAGGGTCCAGACATAGGGTTTGTGGGAGGTAGAATTCTAAGATGGCCCGGAGATTTTTGACCCTCTGGGGTATACACCTTATATAAACCCCTCCCCGTGGGTGGGATGTGTGAATATGGTGGGAGCATTTACAGTGGCTTGATGGGATGCAAGTCAAGCTGTGGGAAGTTAGTGAGGAAAGGGCTGATGAGCAAGGAGAGGCAGCATCCACAGCAAAAATCCTTAGCACAGTGCACAAAACTCTCTGTGAATGGATCACTAACTCGCTCCCCAGACTCTTACATCAATCTCTTCCCTTCATATCCATTCAGAGGATGACTGTCAGGCTTCTGATTTGAGAAACTAGGTGGACACAATGGAAACAACAGAAAAAGCATGGATTTGAGCAAGAAGACAAGGAGGTTGGTTTTGATTGAGTTTGAGGTATCTGTGAGAAAACCAGGTGAAGAGACCACAGAAACGGTTGGAATACTCAGAGGGATGGGATGAGATCAGTATCAGTGGCCTTGAAGGATCATTTCCCTCTTTTTTGTAAATTAGCAGTTTGTTGGCTCAGCGGGTCTGAATCAGCTCACGGGAAGATGGACGCTGAGTTCCCGCACCGAGCTCTGCGAGGTGCTACTTCCTTGACCACGGAGCTGCCACTGTCACAGGGCTGCGTGGATGTGTCTGTTCCCCTGCCTCTATAAATAGGTGGAGTTAAGGGAACAGAGTCCTTCTCAACCAAATGGTTCCAGTCTCATCTTTAGATGTCGCCATCAATATCTGTGAAACAGACTCTAGGAAAAAGACTAAAAAAGCTATCTTTATTTAGCCTGGAGAAGAGAGGGAGGGAGAACTGTGAATTTGCTAGGAATAAACGGGGCTGCTTTTATCTTTCTGTCCTCAAGGAGGCCAGAGGAGGTCGACTTGGGATACAGTTCTGCAGGGTTGATTCTCCCTGGGCGGTGGGGAGTGGGGATTTTTGTCCCCCACCCACCCGCCCACCAGGGGTCATTTGGCGCATCTGGAGACATTTTTAGTTATCGTGACTGGCAGAGGGTGGGCGGGCAGTGTTACTGGCACCCAGTGGGTAGAAGTCAAAGTTGCTGCAAGGCACGCGACAGCCCCACAAAGAACAACCAAGTAGCCCCAAATATCAATGGTGCCAGGTTGAGAGACCCTGAACTGGAGAAAGTTTAGTTACTTAATTTCTTCTGAAGCAAAGGACAAATAGTCACTCTATCTGCCTTAGGGGAAAGGGTGCTTTATTTGCATGTTTGTTTAAGGATCTCTTCTCCTGGGAACTGGGATTAGAACCTTGACAGCTGTCAGGAACCCACCTCTCTTAACCACATCTCCGCTTCTATTTGCATGCTCCCGCCTCTTCTCACTGCTGATTGGTCGATTCTTTTAAAATTCCAGGGGAGGCAACCTAATAGGCTTAGCCGACCACCAGGGCTCCTTCAAAGACTCCATGCGTGCAGGCCACCTTCCAGGGCTGGGGCCAGCCTGTAGATGGAGGTTTACCCTTTGGTCAGCAGTAGACACCCCCCCACCACCACCACCACCACTCCCTCATCTAATTAGAGGATGTTCCTCATATAAGGAACAGTCTAGGCATCTTCCCTGGGTAGGAGAACTGAAGCAAGGCAGTGTGAGTCAGAGGGAGCTATTGGCATCACACACACCATGACCGGCTTTTGTACTTAGTAACTAGCATATGGGACAGTGCGGGTGCAGAACATTTCCATCACTGCAGAAAGTTCTGTTGAACAACCCTGCTCCAAAGGAAGTTCCTGACCCAACTGGAGGGGTCAGGTCCAAACAGAAAACACATTTTAGGGTCAAGCCTAAAGAGAAATCTGAGTCATCTTTTACTAATCTGCAGTCGTTAGTGCTAAGTATGTGTGAGATGCTATGAGCAACTGTTACCGAGTTCACGGCACGGCGTGGAACGTTGCCTAGGAATTATATGCTGCTGCTCACCGAAGCGAGGGCTTGGAGAACAATTTTACCTGAGGAGGATTGCTGTGACTCACCCATTTGGAAGGGTGCTATAAATGTGTAACAGTGAAGAGTAGTGAACGGTGCATAATCAGCTTTTCAAACACCATGACAATAGATGACACACAGAAATTTACAGCTCAGGTGAACAAACAAGTGTGACCAGAGTTGCTAGGCTGACTGGCATGCCTTTGGGAGCCTCTGAGGCCATTCCTCCTCAGCTCCTATCTTTCTTGCCCTCCCTTTTCCTCCCCTGGTCTTACTATTCCTCTAAAGAGAACACATTTTCCTCACCCTCTGTGGTTGTCATTACTGCTGTTCATCAAATACTCCCAGCCCTCCGCCTTCCAGGCACAGGATAGAATTGCACTCCTGCCCCTTGTGACTGGGAGCGGAGCACACGTGACTAGCTCTGGCTGGTGGCTGGAAGTGCTCTCCCCTTCTCCATCAGAGCATTTAAGGTCCCTTGTCAGCACAGCCACCAGCAACATTTAAGTTGGCAGCTGCTCTGCCTTCCTGGCTCCCTGGGTGACCGCCATGTTTGATGGTCTCCGTCAACCCATTCCGGAAGTGCAACGTGAGCAGAAAATAAAGTTTGTTGTTTTCAGACATTGAGATTTGGGGATTGTTGTTTTACTGGGGCATAATCTAGTCCATCTACCCCAGCACCATACCCTTCACATATTCATATCCCCCATCTGTCTATCCCATTGCAATCTGCCATGTCCATTGGCTGAGGCTGTTTCCTGTTACTTAGAAAAAGTGAGTTGAAACTTTTTCCATCTGTACCAGTCACCAAACTTGAATGTTTATATGACTAATCTTTTTTATGGTTGGGGCTCTTGATAGTAGAAGGAGGAGCCATGTCACCTGCTCAGAAGGGGAGAGATTTCTTCTTTAAACTGGTTAAGTACCCTCTGTCTTCTTTATTCTTTGCAGAAAGATGACCTTAAGGCTGACAACCTCCTTGGAAAAGAAACTCATGGTAGTTAGTAACAACAATGGGGCTGAGAGGAGAAAAAAACACTCAGGAGAAGCTGATGGGAATAGGTCCCTCCAGGAGATAGAGGTCCCCTGCTAAGGAAATGGACACACAGCTCCTGGGCCAAGAAAGGCCTCACATTCATTCATTCATTAATTCATTTATTAATTTATTATCAAATAACCATTGAGCATCTAATATGTGCTCTGCCCAGATGGAGCTTATGTTCTGTGACAACAGAGACACAAACAGACAGAAGTGCAGTGAAGGAGATGAACAGGGAATGAGATGGAGGGACCGAGGTGGGAGTGGACAAGGAAGGACTCTCTGAGGAGGTGACACAAGAATGGAGACCTGGAGAAAAAGGAGGCAGTCACTCAAAGAGCAGAAGAGCATCGTGACAGAGAAACAGCATTTCTGAGGAGGAAAGGTGAGCACATACAATGAATGGGGGGAGGGGACCCAAAGTCAGCATGACTTGAGTGCAGTGGTGCTGATGGGGTCAGAGGAGAAGGGATGAGTTGGAGAGGTGGGCAGGCAACTTCGGGACATCTGGTCTCCTTCTGAGAGGAGGAGGAAGAACGCAGAGGAGACTGGGGAGGGGATGATGTGGGCAAACATCTCTAAAGGCCCTGGTAGTGATGATTTTAGACTCTGAGGGCCCCATGATCACTGTGGCAGCTCTTCAGCTCTGCGGAAGCAGCCGCGGGCAATACACAAACAAATGAGCATGACTGTAGTCCTTTTTTTTCTTCTTTAATATTTTATTTATTTGACAGACAGAGAGACAGAGAGAGCAAGAACACAAGCAGAGGGAGTGGGAGAGGGAAAGCAGGCTTCCCACTGAGCAGGGAGCCTGAAGCAGTGCTCAATCCCAGGACCCTAGGATCATGATCTGAGCTGAAGGCAGACGCTTAACGACTGAGCCACCCAGGTGCCCAAAGCATGACTGTATTCCTATAAAATTTACATATGGACAATAAAACCTGAATCTCATTTCTCATGTGTCACAAAATGTTATTCTTCAGCATTTTTTCCTAACCATTTAATAACATAAAAATCATCTCAAGCTCATGGACCAGATTTGGCCCACAGGCTAGAGTTGTCCAACCCCTCTAATTTAGATCACTCAGGCTGGACAAAAATGAAGCAAAGAAACTAGTTAGGGTGACCCCCCCCCCAACTGGCTGGCTGGCTCAGTCGCCAAGGCATGCAACTCTTAATCTTGGGGTTGTGAGTTCAAGTTCCATGTTGGGGGTAGAATTTACTTTAAAAACAAAACCAGAAACCATTTAGGAGGCTTTTGCAAAATAATCCATCAGGAGGTGATGAGGCTTGCCTCGGGTGGTTACAGTGGAGGTGATGAGAAGGGTTCCAGATGTGCTAGGGCGCAGGGCATGCTGATTCACAAGATGTGGGGGTGAGAGCAGGACATGAGTCAGGGATGACTTGGGGTTGGCTCCGTTGGCCAAGGCATCCCTAGGAAGGAGCAGAGCTGGGGGCAAGCAGGAGTTCCCACTGGGCCACTTTGAGTTTGTTTCTGTTTTCGTCTTGATGGGCTTAGCCAGGCAGGAGCCCCAGGAGCAGTACATTCCAAACCTGGATTTCCCAGAGCCTGTTGCCTACCTGCTGGGTGACTTGGACAAATCCCTTCTGTTCAATCCTTTCCCTGCTCTCAAGTATGGAGATGATACCTCCTGCCCATACCTGTCTGGGTCATGGTGGGGATCAGCGGAGATTTCACTTGAACAGGAGTCAGCATCTCTGTACAACCTTCCCAGCCAAATCCAACACTAAACGAATTGATGGGGGGTTCTTTAGATTTGGGGGGGAGTAGAGGAGCCACATCACTGACTACACATCTGAAAACCCCCTTTAATCTTCTCTGTTCTTTCCACAAAGTACCTCTCCCACTGCAGCTCCTTGGAAGACAAAACGCTCACTGCTTCTTCCTTCCCAACATTTCTGACACCAAATGTGGGGGATGGTTTATCCACGATGACCCATTCTCCAACTCTCCAGACACAACTGGATGTTCTAGAATTCAGAATTCTGACACTAACTGCCCAGAGTTACTGTAGGCCCCACAGGCTCGGGACTCAGTCCCACCAGATAGCTCCCACTTCAGACACCAACTGAGTGGATCCAAAGTTACCACCATTTCTGTCCAACTTGGCTACAAATTGGGGGTTCCCATAACCCTCTTCTCATGTTTGGTATTTTGTTATGCCAGCCTACGACACAGGGAAGCACTTGCTGGTTTGTTTCAAAGGAAATGATAAGGGATACAGAGAACAGCCAGAACAGGGCATGGTACAGAAGGATCCCAGATGTAGGAGCTCCTGTCCCCATGGAGTTGGAGAATATCACCCTCCCAGCACAGGGATGTGTGCACCAACATGGGCGCTCTCTGAACACCATACTTCAGGGATTTTGTGGAGGCCTCATGGGGTACCAAGATCAATGATTAACTTAGTCTCTAGCACTTCCTCCTTCTCCAGAGGACAGGAGGTGGGTGGAAAATTCTAAGCTTTTTATCCTGGTTAAGTTTTTCTTATGGCCAGCCCCTATCCAAGAGCCCACCAAGACTCTCCTCATTAGAATAAAAAATGCTCTTATCACCCAGGAAATTCCCAGGGGCTTAGGGGCTCTGGGACAAAGACCAAATGTTAGCACAAAAAGAGGCTCTCAGCATCCTTATCTCTTAGGAAATTACAAGGGTTTTAGGAGCTCTGTGCCAGGAACCAGGACAGAGAGCCAATATAGATTTCTTATTCTGTCACACTGGGGCTTGCCCTTTCCCCCTCTCCTTAATCTCTCACATGATGCACTCAAAATCCCTGAGTGGAGATGTGGGAGAAGAGGATCTTTGTGGGGATAGGACTGTTCTGTATCTTGACTGGTGTGGTGTACATGTGATGAAATCGTGTAGACCTAAGTGCACAGGCACACGCACACACACTTACATGGAAAACTGGGAAAATCCCACCATCAGTAGCTTGTATCAAAGTCACTTTTCCATTTGTGATTTTGTGCTAAAGTTTGGTAAGATGCTACCACTGAAGGAAACTGGGTAAAGAGCAATGGGATCTCTCTATCATTTCTTACAAATACATGTGAATCTATAATTATCTCAAAATGAAAAGTTTAATTTAAAAAAATCTTGGAGGGCACCTGGGTGGCTCAGTCAGTTAAGCATCTGACTCTTGACTTTGGCTCAGGTCATGATCTCAAGGTCGTGAGATGGAGACCTGCATTGGCTCTACAATGGGCAAGGAGCCCGCTTTAAAATGCTCTCTCTCCCTCTCCTTCTACCCCCTCCCCCAGCTCGAGGCTTTCTTTCTCTCAAAAAAAAAAAATTTCTTGGCTCATAAATTCCACTCAATAAGTTAGAAGCTGACCTAACCTTAAGAGCAAAATCCCCTCACGGGGCTCATCAAATAATTCCCTCTACTTTTATCTATGCCTGACATTTTTCATTAAATAAAGGTTAATAAATATACCCCACCAACCAGCCAAACATAATCATTTACTTTTCAAAGCTGAGAAACTTTAATCTACCTCACCACAGAAAGAAGGAAATTCTTTAAACACGATGCCAGGGTGAAGAATTATATTATGGTGAAAATAACGTGTTTTCAGGCCTTGCATTTGAAAGCTAGAGATTCAGGGAAGAGTGCAAGAACCCAGGCCACGGGTGCTCAGACAGGGAGGGAGAGGGAGGGGCAGGTGGTGTAGGCTGAAGTCCTCCAGATGATATGAATATGGGACCCTGGCCCTGTCCCCTCACCCCACAATTCATAATCATCCATCCATCTGAAAAAGATGAAATTGGGCACTTTGGGCTTGGGAACTTCCCACTGTTGGTCACAGTCTCAAAGCCCAGGGCTTCATAAGGCAAAGAATGATCATCAAAATTGCTATAATCCAATTACATCCTCTCCTTCTGATAGGGTGTTCTGGGACTCCGGCTCTGTGAGACACTTATCATGTATTCCTTGAGGGGCACCTGGGTGGCTCAGTCATTGGACGACTACCTTTGGTTCAGGCCATGATCCCAGGGTCCTGGGATCAAGCCCTGCATCAGGCTCCAGGCTCAGTGGGGAGCCTGCTCCTCCCCCTTTCACTCTCTCTGTTTGTGTTCCCTCTTTCGCTGTCTCTCTTTATCAAATAAATAAATAAAACCTAAAAACAAAACAAAACAAACAGAAAAAAACATGTGTTCCTTGAATAAGAGCCCTGCCGTGCAGGAAGTTAAGAGAACCACGGACAGTCCTCTTGTGTAAAATTCTCCTCGGAAACCCACAAGGTGCAGTAGAATTTAAGACTCAGACAAATCCCAACGAGCCCATTTAACTTTGTTTAAATCAGCAATTCTTCACTTGGTTGGATACCTACCAATATCACTTGCTTACCCAGTGTTTGGAGAAAGTCACCTGGGCTGTGATCCTGTGGGCACCTGCTACCTGCCCGTGTGTGTGTGTGTGTGTGTGTGTGTGTGTGTGGTCTGCATTCCTTTTGCTGCAGGTGTAAGAGTTAAGGCTCTCTTCCCTTTGCCTGCCCTTCCTTTGCTGCTCTGGAAGGGTAGAGGGCTTCCACCTTCCCAGAGGGGCCACAAGTGCTAGGCTGATGAGCCATCGAGTGTTATTCTGAAATAAAAGAAGGGGTTTCCTGAGACTGGTTTCCTACGAAGAGAAGGAGCCTTACCTGAAAAGAGCAGAGGGGGTAGACTTGGCCAAAACCCACTGCAAGGGAGGTTCTTTGAAACCTTGGCACCCAGTAGAAGCTGAGTCATTGCCAGGGAGCACCTCACTGCCGGGGAGCACCTCCCCTCCATTCTAACAGTTGCTGCCGCCTCCCACACCCTAGCATCCCGTCACTGCCCTCTCGGCCAGCATTCACCCTGGCCTGCTGACCACCAGCAGGGACAATGCTTTGCACAATTCCCCTTTTGGCTTTCCTGACTCAATGTCCTCCACATATTCCCTTCCTGCCCCACCCCCAACCTTTCTATACCCCTTTTGAGCCCCAGAAAGAGAGGGCAGGATTCTGAACTCTTTTTTTTTTTTAAGATTTTATTTATTTATTTGACAGAGAGAGATCACAGTAGACAGAGAGGCAGGCAGAGAGAGAGAGAGAGGGAAGCAGAGAGCCCGATGCGGGACTCGATCCCAGGACCCTGAGATCATGACCTGAGCCGAAGGCAGTGGCTTAACCCACTGAGCCACCCAGGCGCCCAGGATTCTGAACTCTTAATGGGAGGGGTGGGAAGGGTGGGTATTTGGAGGGTGGAACTGAACAAGTTTATGGTTTCCAGGGCTGAGTCAGGGATTACCAGCACCTCTGCAAAGTAAGCCCTATTACCCCCATTTTACAGATGGTGGAAACTGAGGCTCAGGCAGCTTAAGTGGTGTGATGTATATAGCTACTTGGAGGTAGAGTAAGAAATTGAACCCAAACGAGTCTTACTCAAAAAGTGTGGGTTTTTGGCAGCAGTCAACCCCATCCACCCCACCCCCAGCTGAGATGCCAGCACCCACCTTCACCCACACACCCAGGCCCACCTCCCCAGCCCGGCAGAAGACACCAGTGTCTGCTCCACTGGACAGCAAGGCTTCTCCAAAGCAGCTGTCGGCCCTTGTCTACCTCCAGATCAGGAAATACGTACTGAGACGCTGTTACCGGGATGCACCTTTGAGTCCCCGGGGCATTTGGTATGTAACACTTTATTTGCTCTTCCTAATCTCCCTGAATGGCAAACAGTTCAAATAGTATAGTAAAATAACACTCCAAAAATGCAACAAGAAAGACCTCATGGCCTATACTCTCACCCCCAAGGAATCACGTCTGTAAAACATTCTGGAATTTGTGTTTTTCTTTCTTGCATCTTGTGTTTACACCTTTAAAAAGTGTATAAATAACATATGAATACGGCGTCCTTTACCAGGAAAAGGCAGGCATAATGAATAAAGCTAATGTCTCTCCCTGACTTCCACAACCAGCCGGTTCTAATCTCCCACCACCAGGAGAAACCCTATTATGAATTCGGTGAGTTCCTTCCAATTGTTAAAAATGCATTTTACGTACATAATTGTGTTCACAGAAAATATGTAGCTGTTTTAGAGTTTTTATTTACATAAGCCAGTGTTACGCTGCACAAATCATTTGTGCCTTGCATTTTTTTCTCTCACTGAAAACACAGTCATTTGAGATCTATCTGTATTGATGCATATTGACTTAACTCTATTATTTTTTTTTTTTGCCATAGGGGAAGTTTTAATAACTCCAAGTGAAGAAGGTCTTTTAAAATACAAAACAAAACCTAGATGCTATAAAAGAAAAGACTGATAGGGGCGCCTGGCTGGCTCAGTCAGTAGATCCTGACTCTTGATCTTGGGGTTGAGTTCAAGCCCCACATTGGGCATAGAGCTTATTTAATTAAAAAAAAAAAAAAGAAGACTGATAGGTGCGGCTATGTAGAAATAAAAAACAGTCTGTAAGGGTCCCTGTGGGGCTCAGTGGGTTAAAGCCTCTGCCTTTGGCTCAGTTCATGATCTCAGGGTCCTGGGATCAAGTTCTGCATCGGGCTCTCTGCTCAGTGGGGAGCCTGCTTCCCCCCCTCTCTCTGCCTGCTTCTCTGCCTACTTGTGATTTCTGTCTGTCAAATAAATAGATAAAGTCTTAAAAAAAAAAAAACAGTCTGTAAGACAAAAGCCACCGGAAGAAGAGGCAGATGAGAAATAACTATACATGCATATTTGTATTTCATATTATGGGAAAATGGATAATTGCTCTCTTTTTAGCTTTATTGAGGCATTGACAAATAAAATCACAAGCTATTTAAAGTGTACGTTGTGGTGAGTTGATATATGTGTACTGCGAAAGGGTTTTTCCATCTAGTTAATCCATCACATCACACATCTCTTTTTTTTTTCCTTAGATTTTATTTTTTTTTAAGTAATTCTCTACACCCAATGTGGGGCTCAAACTCACAGCCCCGAGATCAAGAGCTGCATGCTCTACCCACTGAGCCAGCCAGGCGCCCCTAGTTATTTATTTATTTATTTTTAATGAGAACATCTAAGTTCTACTCCCCTAGCAAATTGCAATCATACAGTGTAGTGTTATCAACTGTAGTCACCGTGTCATACGTCAGGTCCTTAAACTTTATTCATCTTATGGCTGTAGGTCTGTATTCTTTTAGCAACCTCTCCCTGATTCCCCTACTCCCGGCCCCTGGCAACCACTTCTCTACTCTGTTCCTGTGAGTTTGACCTTTTTTGTTTGTTAGATTCCACATAGAAGTGATACCAGGCAGTATTTGTCTTTCTCTGTCTGACTTATTACACTTAGCAGAATGCCCTCAAGGTCCATCTATGTTGCTGCAAATGGCTGGGTAATGTTGCACTGCATGCGCGCACACACACTTACACACACACGTACACGTATACGTACATATGTGTGTGTGTATCTCACATCTTTTTTATCCACTCACCTCTTGGAGAACACACAGGTTGTTTCCATATCTTGGCTATTGTGAATAATGCTGCAGTGAACTTGGGAGTACAGATATCTCTTTACTATCCTGTCTTTATTTCATCTGAATATAAACCTAGAAGTACAACTGCTGGATCATACAGTAGTTCTTTTTAAAAAAGTTTTTAAAACCTCCATACTGTTTTCCACAGGGGCTGCACCAGTTTGCATTCCCACCAACAGTGCATGGGGGTTCCCTTTCCCCACATGCTCACCAACACTTATCTGTTGTCTTTTTAATGATAGCCATTCTAATAGGTGTGAGCTCATATCTCATTTCAGCTTTGGTTAGCATTTCCCTGACGTTCAGCACCTTTTTATCCTTTAATATACTTGCTGGCTATCTGTATGTCTTCTTTGGAAAAGTGTCTATTCAGTTCCTCTGCCCATTTTTTAATTGGACTTTTTTTTTTTTGCTATTGAGTTGTAAGAGTTCTTTATATTTTTGGATATTAACCCCTTATCAGATACATGATTTACAAATATTTTCTCCCATTCTGTAGGTTGCTTTTAATTTTGTTGATAGTTTCCTTTGCTGCGTAGAAGATTTTTAGTTAAGCTTCTCAAGATTTCAAGGGATTAGTCTGGCAAAGACCTGAGATAGGGGTGATAGGATTCCAGCCCATAATACCACAGTCTACTTAAGCATCCTTCTTTGGCGGGACACTGGGGCTGCTGCCACACTGAAAGGCCTTGAACGGGTCTCCCTGCCCATGAGTTTGAACTACAGTGGAGCTACCACGGATCATCAACAAAACCATGGTCTTAGACCTGGGCCAACGCTGGGCAA
>PISX010016731.1:0-45332 GCA_004024625.1 Mellivora capensis | reverse complement strand
AGTATGTTCTTATAATTGTTTGTATTTCTTTGGTGTTGGTTGTGATTTCTTCTCTTTCATTCATGATTTTGTTTATTTGGGTCTTTTCTCTTTTCTTTTTGATAAGTCTGTCCAGGGGTTTATCAATCTTATTAATTCTTTCAAAGAACCAGCTCCTAGTTTCGTTGATTTGTTCTATTGTTTTTTTGGTTTCTATTTCGTTGATTTCTTCTCTGATCTTTATGATTTCTCTTCTCCTGCTGGGTTTAGGCTTTCTTTCTTGTTCTTTCTCCCCAACAGATAATTCTTGAGAATTAATTTATGTTCCTCATTTTTGCCATATGTGAAAAACTCAGTGTCACCATTACTTTTAATTACATTAACTTTCTTATTAAAACATTCAACAATTTCATCTTGAAAACACTGGAGAAAGATATTTTGACTTTGTAAAAATGTGGAAAGTAAAGTATTTTTGCAAAAGAGTATCAAAATATAAAAACAACTTCAAGGATTTGAGCTAAACTCAGAAATGACAAACATGTTATATAGCTATGGTTTTATTTCTGTCTACATGCTGAGATGAAAATGGAGATGTATATTGATCAAACTACTGAATGGAGCACAAACTAAAATTCCTTCAGACTGTTGTTATACTATAATGCATGCCTACAGCTCAACACACATTGTAATGGACTTGAAAAATTTGTCCTAGCAGAGGATATATTTTAGAGTCATATCTTTTCGGTAATTTTTAAAATTTGTTCTGCCACATAATTTGTTATGCCACAAATTTGTAGCAAAAATGACAGAATTAGTTTGGATATTTAAACATAAAAAAATAAAATGAGGGCACCTGGATGGCACAGTGGGTTAAGCATCTGACTCTTGGCTTAGGCTCAGGTTGTGATCTCAGAGTCCTGAGATTGAGCCCTCCATAGTGGGCTCTGCAGTCACTCTGGAGTCTGTTTAGGATTCTCTTTCCCTCTTCCTCTATGCCTCTCACTCATTTTCTCTCTCTCAAATAAATAAATGAATCCTTAAAATTAAAAAAAAAAAGAAAATGAACAAAAGGTACATTTTGTTTCCCTTACAAAAGATGAATTATTGGAAGGGGATGCAAATACATTTAGAGATAATCTAATGTGCAATTAATTATTCACAAAATTCCCAATAAGTTATGATACATGTTTCTCTTCTACTGTGACATTAGCTGCTTTATGGAATGAAGCATGTATTTCTGTTGAAATATGTGAACAGATATCTAGTACTTGTTAGGCATTTAATTTATATTTTTTATTAACTAATTTAAATGAGTAATTATGATTAGTGTCTTCTGTCTATTTACAGATTTTATATTATTTTAAAAAACCTAACCTTTTCAACCTTTATCCCATGTAAGCAAGAACAATAATCCATATATGAAATTACATTTATAAAGAAATTTTAAGGATACACATTTTAAGGATACATATATTTTCCCTTCTCTCAGTGGCAACATAAGACAACTGTGTAGACTTCCTGAATTTAGAAGGACATTTGTTACATTACAAATACAATATAATGTCTAATTCTGGGTATCATGAAGTGAATTCTCCGAAGGACTGAATGCTTTAAAATGAACTATTCCTGGGTATTACATATTTATTAATAAAGTATGGGGTTGTTTAAGAACTAATAAAAATACTCAAATCTACTATGTCCTGCTAAACATAGTGCAGTAAGCAAAGGAAAATACAGGACTGTGCTGAGGTTTTTTGCTTCAATCTAATAGTATATGAAATCAAAGTAATAATAAGTTAGAATACCAGGAGGCATTTGTCATGACAGTTAACTTTGACCTTCATCAAACATTTAAATTTACTGAAACTGAATCTGAGAATCTGTAAATAAATCTAACCATTGAAAGGGCAAAGAAACTATTTCTCAGGGGGTAATAATCACTTTATACCCACTATGTTGATATGTAGTTATATTAAATGTTTACATAATAACAGGTTGTGACTTGTTTTTTTTTCCAATAACCCAAGATCTTTTTAAGTTGTATTTTCAATATTCAGAAGGCAGAAGATATAGAGGTACCTGATCAATGGAGGTTGATTCCTAAAAATGTATGACCAATTCCCACAATTCAATAGAAATTCAAAAGAGAGGGAGAGGATCATGGATATTCAGTTAAGTGACTACTAGAAACTGCCTTTGACAGCACTTCAACACACAAAAAAATCCTTTCACAATACTGCACAGGAAAATATACTACACTAGAGGAAAGTAATGAAACAAAGCAATAGTTGAAATTTTCAAGGTTTTTTAAGGCTAGTCCAGTTAGCTATCAAATTCAAGATCCTCCACTTTGCTGCATGACCCTGGGCAACCTTTTAACACATTCTGAAAATTATTATCTTTGCATATGAAATGGGGATAACAATCCATCATGTACAGCGGTTGTGATACTTTGAGTAAATAAATGAGAAAGCATTATATACCATGAAATAGCATCACTAAGTAAAACAATTACTGTTATAATTAATTCTACTTCTAGTACTAATAGTAGCAGAAAATTAGGAATATAATGATGTTGAAATTAATATTGCTAATAATCTGTACCAACTACTGATTATTTTAATGAATGATGCCCTTCTGTTCATGGAAAATAAGTTACGAATTTACAGTTTTTTCTCATAGAGTTATGTCAAAGGTTTCCTCTATAAGAAAATATAAAATGTTAAAGGTCTAATTTTCAAAGGCATTAAATTACAAAATGCTTTTCTTTATCTGATTTTATTTTACCTATTACATATTTTATGCTACTTAATGGTTATGATTAAATCCTGAATCAACATATTTTCTAAAATCTCTGATAACAGTATAAGATTTTTTAATTTTTGTGAAAACTGAAAGATGGAAAAAAATTATCAAATTGGGGTGTGCCTCTATGAATTATTTATTGTATAATCAAACACCAAGTAATTATAAACCAAATATTAACTGAACTAACAATTACATGTGTTTTGGGAAAAATGTGTTTTTCTTGTAAATTGAATCTAGAGAGACAATTTCTATCGTGCAGTAGCAAAATAAATACAATTATGTACAGTATTTCTAAAACATAGCCAGGAATTTGTGTGTATATGTGACTCAATTATACTTTTACATTTAGAAAAAATTTCAAAATAAACTCAGAGTTAGTAAAAGGAGCAAGTCATTAAAAATAGCTTTTTCTTTTCTAAATCACCTTAGAGTAAAATGCTGATATGTTCAATCACTCACAAACACTTTTGTGTATATTTCTTACTATCACTGTCTAGAAAACCATAATGTAAACATAAACATCAAGGATTGATATTAACATATTACAACCAACTACCCTAAGACCATTGAAATTTCTTCAATTATTTTAGTAATATCAATTATAAGAAAGGGTGATACTCTATAATTACACATACGCATTAACGTGTTATGCCATTGTAGTTTCATTCAATCTGGAATAGTTCCCAGTTTATCCTTGACTTTCATGATCTTGACACATGGGATATTAAAAGCCAGTTGTTTTGTATAATGCCCTTCAATTTGGGATTCTCAGATATTTCATCATAATTAGATTCAGATTAAGCATCTTTGGCAGGTATAACAAACAAGTGATGCTGTGTCCTTCCCACCCAAGCCTATAAGGGTACACCATTTCAATTTGTCTCATTACTTGTTTATTGAGTTTGAACACTTAATTAAGATGACACATGCTAGTATCATCCATTCTAAAGTTACTTTTGTCTTTTTTTTTTGTATATGCAAGTACTTGGTATAGAGCTATTCTGAGACTTCATCAAGCTGTTCACTAATTTATATTAGTATAAACTCATGAATTCTTTTTATTTAATGGGGCATAATCAATTAATGACATCCTCTTGGTATTCAAATTTTCACAGTGAGGATCTTTTTACAATGACTTCTGTATTCTTTGGCATATACTCATCAAGTCTTTGAATCTTCTTTGTTTTCTGGCCTAGAAAAATACCTCAGGTCACACTTTTGTACTTTCTTTCTTCCACTCCTGGAGCGAATTCCTTCTCTAAAGATTCTTGGATTGTTTTAATGGAGAACAGGGTATAGAAAGGAGGATTTTGCTGCTAGGTGTGCTCATTGCTATTGGTGTGTCACTGCTCATAGGAGCACTGCAGCAGAGCCAGGAACGTGCACATATACATATACATATACATAACACAAATTTGCATTTATTGTCACATTTATTTAGGTACGTTGAAAGTTCTGAGTTTACAATATCTCTAATTTGAATCCAACAGCACAGGGCTTATTCTAGTTTTCTCCATTTCTACCTACTTGCCACTTGCATCCCAGTCTCATACTTCTTTAGGGCTTTAAAATTCAATGGTAGATTTTCTTATTACCTACTACTTTGATTTTCTTATTACCTCCACTTGTATATTGATTCCCTACTCTGAACTACCATCCCCACAAGGATATTTTCTTCACTCCTCTTTGGATATTACATCCTAAGCCATTCTGTAACTTCCCCAATTGGATAGACACTCTTCTCATTCAGTTCTAATTACAATTTTTTGGGCTGGGCAGCTACTGCCATTTTGACATCTTTCCTGCAGAAGTTTAATTTCTTTCCTAATCTGTTCTGGTACTAATAGCCCTTGCTGGGCTGTCTTTTTCATTTGATCCAGATTATGAAACACCTTGACTCCTCATCCACATACTTATACACATAAGCACCTGCCTTGCTCAGCCCTACCTAGTGGTTTGTGAATTGGTGTGTTCAGGAAGAGAAAGAGAAAGGGAAGAAAAGCAGCTACAGTTTATTTTGATATATTGAATCACATGTTAGAACAACAAAATCTATAGAATAAGCCAAATTTTAAATCTTACAAAAACAAATAATGCACATAGTACAAACACCATCACATACTATCTATGAATATTGAATATTTTAAGAAATGTGCTCCTAATGTGGGCTTTATTTTATTTCATTGTGTTTTTAAAAGATTTAGTTATTTATTTTAGAGAAAGAGAGCATGCCTGCATGAGAGCGGGGGGAGGCAGGCAATGAGAGAGAATCCTCAGACTCCCCATTGAGCATGGAGCCCCACACGGGACTCAATCCCACCACCAATGAGATCATGACCTAAGCTGAAACCAAGAGTTGACACTCAACTGACTGAGCCACCCAGGAGCCCTAAGGAGGCTCTATTTTAAATCTAGCTATTCACTATGTATTAATATTATCAGATTAAATATATTTTTGTTATTATAAAGAAGTTTCTTGTATTATACAATTAAAAAATCAAATTATTGTTTGATACAGAAAATTTAAAGAAAGGCTGAACTTAAGTTAAACTTAAGTTGAACTTAAAGTAAACCAGTGAGTTATATATTGAAGTTATATTTTTTTAATAAATTCACATAAGTTTACTGTTAAAATACTAATATGGGATAGAATCATTTTAAAACTTATTCTGATCTAAAGTATCAAAATAAGAAATACAATAAAGAGTCAATGTTACGTATACACTATCTATATATATTAAGGAGTCAAACTATGATCACGTCATAATACTAATGAATTTATTTCTGGACTTGATGTTTAATATTCCACTGATCTATATGTCTACTTCAGAACTGGTCTGTAGCCATAACATCAATAAGATGATATGTGAATATACTGATCATGGCAGGGTGTCAATAATGTTGATCAATGATAATTAAAGATAATCTGAGAAATCATAATTTACCACAAGATATATTAAATCAAACCACATCAGGCTACTCTCAGAATGGCAACTTTATACTAGGTTCTACATACTGTGAAAGGGGAAGACTCAGAAAATTTATTTAAAAATAAAAACAGTATATAATATAAAGACACAAGACTCAATACCGGCCTCTTTGGGAAACAGTTAAGATGGTTAAATTAAAGTACATGAGAAAGGTCTAGATGATGAATATAAAGTTTCAAAGAAACTGAAGAAAGAAAGAAATGAAATTTTTAACTTTGGCCCTAAATTATGGCCCATTAAACATATCTGAAGCATCAGCTGATTTAATGAAGAAATCCTAACTCTTTACCATAAAACTAAGAGTTTTACAGTAAAATTATGCCAGGGGAGAGAAACTAAGAATTAAGAACTTCAAATATGAATAAAATTATACAAAACATTTTACATCCATTATATAAAAAACCTGACTACAGATGATATATTACTGTTGGGATTGTTAAGTGGGTTCTACTTCTGAAGGCTAACATATTATATACCCTACAACCTAGAAATTCTATTTTCCAGTATATACCAAGGGAAGACTTGACCGTATGTACTCTAGGATACTTTGCCAAGAATGTTCATAGCAGTACTTCTTATAGTAACAAATTTCAGAAAACAAACTTGATTTCATGGCAGAGAAATGGGTGTATGAGCAAAACAGAAATATTATAAGGCTGTAAAATGACTGAATTAGGACAAATACAATAATATAGACAAACCTTAAAATGTAGTAGTAACAGAAAAAAAAATTAAGTGCCAGGAATGTGCACTGAACATGATACCCACTTTCTAGGAAAAAAAAATTACGTGTGTGTGATGGTATGTGTGAGCTTTTGTCTCTTTTAATAACATATGAATTCATGAAAACTATAACACAATGATTACAATAATCAGGATGTTTTCCCAGGTGAAATGCACATGGATCAGATAGGTCAAATTTCCCAGCAAGTTTACTGGTATTTGTTAAATTATGAAAACAAGATAACTAATGTGAATAAATAAATACAAGATGATTTTTAAGTATTTAAACAAGATTATAATGTGAACAGAAGATTGTGATAATTCTATGTAACCAGGGCTTATTTTTAAAAAAAAGTATACCCATTTGTATTAGAACATTTGTAACTAATCTCAAAGTGCTAATTGGTTTTCTTTCTTTCTTTCTCTCTCTCTCTCTCTTTTTTTTTTTCCAGTTGGGTTGTTGGTCTTTTTTCCCAGAAATGTTTAGGGTTTTTGGTTTTTTTTCGATTTTAATTCCAATATAATTAATATACAGTGTTATATTAGTTTCAGGTTTACATTATAGAGTTTCAGTAATCAGGAATAATCAATAATCAGTATTAATCAATAATTGGTAATGCATTACTCAGTGCTCATCACAGTAAGCATACTCTTAATCTCCTTCACCTATTTCACCCATCTCCTGACCTGGCTCTCCTCTGGTGACCATCAGTTTGTTCCCTATACTTAAGAGATTTTGTTATTGCTTGTCTCTTCTTTTGTTTATTTAATTGTTTTGTTTCTTTATAAGTGAATTAATATGGTATCTGTCTTTCTCTAACTCACTTATTTCACTTAGCAATTTACCCTCTAGATCCATCCATGTTGTTGCAAATGGCAAGATTTCGTTTTTATGGCTGAGTAATATTCCATTGCGAGTGTGTGTTGTGTACACACACATAATATCACATCTTCTTCATCCATTCATCTATCACTGGACACTTGGATTGTGGAGAAAAAGAAACCCTTCTGTGCTGTTGGTAAGAATGCAAACTGGTGCTTCCACTGTGGAAAACAGTATGGCAGTTCTTTAAAAATTTTTAAATAGAATTATCATATGATCCAGTAATTCCACCCCTGGGTTTTTACCCAAAGAATATGAAAACACTGGTTTGAAAAGATATTTTTACCCCTATGTTTATTGCAATATTATTTATTTCAGCCAAATTATGGAAGCAACCCAAGTAATAATCAGTTTTTAATAGTAGTTTTATTGATTTTCTTTTAAGTGTTTAAAAATTCTAAAAATGTTTAAGAAAATCTGAAGTATTCTAATTGTAAAGAGTGTTAGAGTCATCAATCAATTTAAATTTCAAAGGAAATATAATTTCTGAAACTAAAGCATGTGGTTTAGTAATTATTAAGCATTATGGGTATTGGACTCTTGTGAATAGTAGGGCATCCATACAGGGATAGGTGGCAGTGTTCAGGGGCACAAATTGGCACGGAGTCTAGTACTGAACTGGTGATTCCACGTGGAGGTTAGCCATACAAGCTCGGGAGTGGGGTGTCAGTGTTCTGTTAGTTTGAGGAGGAAGGCATCCATGCATTTTTCCAATCTGGAATTGATGGGGAGAGACTTTTGCATGATGGAAGTGGTGACTCACTGGGGGGTGTCAGAGTCCAGTATAGAGTCCATATACTATGCCAGTGCTCAGTTACACACTGCAAAACAGATCAAACAAGTAAGCATATTGAGACAAAGGAGAGACTGATATTTTCCTTGCCTGAGAAAGGGAGGTAGTTACAAATATGGAATTAGAGAAATTAGTGTGCTCACTTGTTTAAAAAAATTTTTTTTTAAATTTGAGGCAGAGAAAGTGTGAGAGCGACACTGTGCCAGGAGGTAAGAGGAACAGAGAGAGAGGGAGAGAGGCAGACTCCGTGCCCCGTGAAGAGCCAGATATGGGGCTCAATCTTATAACCCTGAGATCATGACCTGAGCCAAAATCAAGAGTTGGATGCCTAAATGGGCCACCCAGGTGCCCCAGTGTGCTCACTGATTTTGACAGATGTTGATAAATAGTTGTGTGTGTGTGTGGGGGGGGGGGGTGTATGTGCTCGCATGCATGCATTCTTACAAGAATCTCATTTTGTCCACCTAAGGATGTGGGTAAGGCAACATTAAAGTAACAAAGAGTACACAAAGGTCTAGATCTTAGTTTCCTAAAATTGTTTTCCAGAAACCAGAATTCCTTGAAGAAATTTTAGGTTGCAGTGGTAAGGTGGGAAACTATAAGGGGAGACTGGGATGTATTTTGTACTAGAAAATAAGAACTCAGAGAGTGATTGGACCATAACAAAAGTCAGAAAAGTCAGCCTAAAACTTTTCCATGGGCTAAATATGGAACATTCTGAGCATCAAAATAATAATGAGGCTGGATTCTAACTCATTAAATTCAATAGGAATCCATGAGTCCACTGGGATATGGGCAAGTGAACTCTGCTTGAAAATAAGGCTGATGTGAGTAACTGGAGTACAAAAATTATACAGGGTGAGTTAGCTGCTTCATCAGATCTGAAAACAATACTGGGTCAGAAAACCACAAAGAAAAAAATGAGTGCACCAGAGGTAAGAATTCCACAAGAGGTTTTCAGTTTTAATAATGTTAATAATGGGGCCAGAATTGGGAGTTATCTACAATCTTGTAAAATTCTTAGGCCTGTTTAAGTTTACAGAACATTCAAATTTCACTATAAACCAAAAATATCTTGAAAAGAAAGAAATATTACTATGTGTAACTGTCACCTTTCAAAGTGACCAGATTTATGTGAGAAGTATTACATTAATGTGGCTGTTACTTTAGCTACCATGAAACATATCTCCCAGTATTTACACTGTTGCATGCTAGGTTCTCAAATTGATTCTGGTTAGCCCTATGATTGCATTAAACATTAGCATAAAATATACTCAAGTATTTCTAGATTATGGATCTACATTTCTATTATGTGATTCAGAAAAATAAATGTGTGTTGGGGAGGGAGCTAAAGATAAGCAAATGAGCAAAATGTTAATATGAAAAAGAGTAAACATGTTTTTGTTCTGTTGTGCATCTTGTCTGTAACTATGGAAATATGAAAACTGGTACTTAATTTAGTTTTTTGGTTTTTTTTTTTTCTGAGTTGCAGGTTTTTCAGAGATGGTTTACACAAATTAAAGCCATTAAGTAAAGGATAGGTGTATACAATCAAAATCTTCTCTTGGCAGAAACAACTGCTTCCAGATTTTAGCAAAGCTAAAAACAGACGTCAGCTAAGCATTTTCTTTTCTTTTTTTTTTTTTTTCAGATTTTATTTATCTATTCGACAGACAGAGATCAGAAGTAGGCAGAGAGGCAGGCAGAGAGAGAGGGGGAAGCAGGCTCCCCGCTGAGCAGAGAGCCCGATGCGGGGCTCGATCACAGGACCCTGGGATCAGGGACCGAGTCGAAGGCAGAGGCTTTAAGCCACTGAGCCACCCAGGCACCCCAGCTAAGCATTTTCTAAAGTAGAGGGCTAAAGCATGCTCCTCAGCTCTGGCATCTTGGTGTTTTTATTCACGCTACCTTCTAAGTTCTGTGAAATGAGAAAGGTATTTTACCATTGCCCTGCTTGTTAGGTCCTCCAGTAATGGGTCTGTGATTAAAGGAGCGAGACTGATACAAAGCGAAGGTCAAGCAAAGCTTTATTCCGCAACAAGCATCAAGAATCAAACTGACCGGCCAGGGTCATGCCTCTTACAGAGAAGGCGACCCTTCTCTGTTTCACAGACTAGCTTTTAAGGGCAAAGGCCGTGCAGTCGGGCCTGGCCACACACAGGTGGCCAATGAGATTGTAACACACAGAGAAAGCTGCACAGTGATGCTAGGTGACCAACTGAATTACAATTTACCCTATAGTAGACATTTGACCTAGCTGATCACATCTTGGTTAGAACTGGTGCCCAAAAGGCTCCCAAAGGGTGGGGCCCATACTCCTTGGTAGCTAGGGAGACAGTATGCATCCCCTCACTGATAAGATGTCGCCACCTGGCCTGACCCGCCCTTGTATCTGGGCTTTGTTACCTGAGGCTGGTTTCCGGGACTTGTTTTTAAGTCAGTCTCCTGGGGGAAGGGGAGCAGGGACAGTTTAAGGGTTAAACAACAAGGTTGTTGTTTAACCTAATGGAAGCCTCTGGTTGTATCTAGCCATTGAGAACAGAAGGTTGAGTTTGATAGGTGTTCAAATAAATTTTAATTTGCTCTCACACAATTGCCTGCCTGACTTCAAAAAAACAAAACAAAACATACATATTGGAAAGATCCAAGATAATAAAATGGAGCTTCTTGGTATTATCTAAAGGAAAACTCATGTGAAAACTGAACCAGCTCTTGGTATTATTAACGTACTCTACTCCTCTGAGTTAATATGTAGATAACCATTCATTGCCATATATTCCCTTTCCCTCGATATCGAGCTTTCTATTGATTGTTGAACTTTTCACCTCTAACTACTTACTTACCGGTTTCATTAATATTAGTTCATCTCATTTTATTTTTATTCCCATATTATACACAGGAGTGTATAAATAAGGAGTGACAAAATAAATAAGGAGTGACCAAATAAATAAGGAGTGACAAAAATAAAAAGCATTTAATTGCCTCTGGTTCTTTCTCAGTCTCAACAAGGCCATTTCCAAATACAGAAATATTGTTTATCATTTTTAATGCTGACTTGAGGTTGCACCCTCTATCTTCGTAGTGGAAAAACGAGAACAGTACACATTTATGCAGATAGGTGAGTGGGAAATAAAATAATAAAAGTTTGTGCATATTTTTAGAATCTGAACTCAGACTTTAAGGTTTTAAAGAGTCTTTGTCTAAAAAGTGGTAAGCAACTTATTTTACAGAGCACTTTTAATAGAGCTGTGAAATCTATTGTTATATGTACTGTGCTGTATTTATATACTTGAAAGGAGAGTTTCAATGAAATGTGCCAAGTGTTACTTTTAGTCAGCCATGACGGGAACACTTAGGGTACTAGTGACTCAAATAATTCCAGATTTCTCTTCAATTGAGCCATCACAGACCTTACATATTATAAATATAGCCAGTACCTCAAGATTTAGACAATGTAAAACATGAAGAATTATACAACATGAAATAACAAACCTTGAAATGAAAGCCAGCATCCTGTAGAGATGAATTTTACTTGGAGATTGCATACTAGAGCAACACCATTTTTAAATATCACATCTGTCCATGTTAGAATTTTGTTCTGTATTTTACTTTATACTATTTTTATTATTAAGACATTCATATATAATTTAAAATTATATAGTAAAAGAAGTATTTTTAGGGGTGTACCCCACCCTTGATCTTTTCAACCTTGTCCCCAATTACCCCTGGTTTCGGGTTTACCTTTTCTGTATTTATTTTTGCCAAAGTATGTGGACAAATGAATGTTTTCTTATTTCCTCCATCTTTCAATGTAAAATACAGCACATTCTCTATGCTCTTTTTTGTGCTATTTTACAAATAATGTTCAATAACCTTGTGCAGATATATTTTCCTAATGTTGGAAATGTCTGGACTGAAAGGTAAAGCATGTACAATTTTGTTAAGTGTGGTTAAATTCATATTCATTAGGTTAAAACATTTTGAATTTCCAAAGCACAGTACGAGAGAGTGCCTGGTTCCCATCTTAACATATTATCAAGCTTTTATTTTTGGTCATTATGATTGATGAGAAAGAGTTACTCAGGATTCTTCTAATTTTTATTTCACTTGTAATGTGCAAAATTGAAAATCTTCCATAGGAAAGATTCACAGGTGATTTTCATACCTTTTTTGTTAATTACTGTTTATATCTTTCTAATTTTTGGTAAATTTTTTATCTTCCCATTTACACAAGTACACTGTGACTAACATTGTATATGCATATTGTATATTCACTATCATTTGCCTTTTGACTTCTCGCTGCATTTTTTCCATGCCCCAAATTTTAAAATCAATTTGAAGTTATTAATATTTTATTTTATGTCTTCTAGATTTTATACTATTAAAAATGTCTCCATACATTCAAATTAGCATAATGAATTTACTCATTTTTTTCTCTGTGTGTGTTTGTGTGTATAATATTTAGATCCATAATTCCACTGGAGGACACAAGTTTTCATACTAAATATATAGGCTGTGATTGTAATACAAAAGTATCCATCAACCGACATTTTCTTTTTTTTATCATGAACTGATATTAAGTTTTCAATAGAATTTCATCTTCACACAGATAAATTTTTCACTATTAGTCTATTCATACAGTAAATTATAGTAATAATTTTCTGAAAATTGAAACGAACTTGTATCCCTAAAATAGTTTTTATACTTTATCATGTGTCATTTTTCTACTATATTTCATTGTTTATATTATATTAAGAAATTTTCCAAAAACATTCATTAGAAATACTGATTTGTAATTTTCTTATCCATGTTCTATTGATAAGGCTATCAGTGAAGCTATCATTGTCATACTTATTTTACAGGAAAACTTTGGAAGCTCCTTCCATTTCTGGTGCTCTAAAACAATTAAGGGGCTCTATGTTTTTTTTTTAAAGACTTTATTTATTTATTTGACAGAAATCACAAATAGGCAGAGAGGCAGGCAGAGAGAGGAGGGAAGCAGGCTCCCCGCTGAGCAGAGAGCCCGATGCAGGGCTCGATCCTAGGACCCTTAGATCATGACCTGAGCCGAAGGCAGAGGCTTAACCTACTGAGCCACCCAGGCGCTCCAAGGGACTCTATGTCTATTGAAGGTTTGGCATTTAAGCTAGTAAAATGTTGATTAGTATGTTTTTTGTTTTGTTTTCATTTTAGATCATTGAAAATTGTTTCAATTATTTGGAACTAATTAATTTTACTTCTTTCTTACAATTTTATAGATCCAAGATTATGAATTCTCCCTAACTATCACTATAAATATATCTTATAAGGTATAAAATTTAATGTAGTCTATTATTTTTTAGAAATTATGTATTTTTTCACTTCTTTCATCCTTGAGTTGATTAATTTAAAAAATTAATAAAATGGAGCTTTATAAAAATAATTTTTGCATTACTTTATAGATGTAATAATTACGATCAGAGAAGGTTGTTGGAAGAGTTTCTACTTTAAGGAATTAATGTGATTTTTTTTTTTAGATTTTATTTATTATTTATTTGACAGACAGAAATCCCAAGTAGGCAGAGAGGCAGGCAGAGAGAGAGAAGAGGAAGCAGGCTCCCTGCTGAGCAGACAGCCAGATGCAGGGCTCGATCCCAGAACCCTGAGATCATGACCTGAGCTGAAGGCAGAGGCTTTAACCCACTAAGCCACCCAGGCGCCCCTAATGTGATTTTTTTTGTGATATAATTTGATAATTTTTGTAAATATGTCATTTGGTCTTTTAACAAAGTATATTCTCTATCATCAGGTGGCAAAGTTTTACATGTCTAATGACATGTCATAAGTCTAATTATCAATTACATTTTAAGTTTCTTCTATATTCTTATTTGTCTACTTTGTCTACTTCACCAAAAGTAGTGTGTTACACCTTTCTGATATTTTTGTGTTGCTGTCTCTTTTTGTTTCCTCTTTCTACCTTATTACGTCCATTGCAGTATTACTTGGTGCATATGTATCATATATGTGGCGCTTACATTGTGGATTGTGGCTTTTAACATTAAAAAACATACCTCTTTGTATATTTAATCCTGTTTTATTGTAATCTATTATGCCTGATATTTAAATAGCAGTGCCTATTTTCTTCCTGTTTTTACTTCTCTTGTCTTTATTTATTCACTTTAAAAATACCTTGTTTTAAGTAAATCTCTTAGAAGTAGCACTTAGTTGGTTCCCTCTTTGTGAGACAATCTGAATTTTTTAAACACGTGATTTAATCTTCATGTTTATTCACAAGGCTGATATATTTCACATCTGCCAAATCACTCCCTGATGCAATATTTTGCTTCTAATACTGTATTCACTGTTTTCTTCTTAAAATGATATAATTTTTCCTTTTGCTAAAATTTCCTTTAAACCTATAAATGTTAGTAATTTCAGTATATTAGTTGATTGTGAACGTGAATGTATACCATTTTAGTGCCTGGCATCATCTGTTTTATTAATATTTTTATTAATCTTTTTCAGTTTTTATTGATATACTTTGCCTTATTCTATTGTCTATATCATAATCAATACACTTAGGGTTCTTTCCTCTATTATCTCTTGTCTTCTCATATTTTAGTTATCATTTTTACTTTGTCAGTAAATATCACTTGTAAAGGGCCATTATTATATCCTCCCTCTCAGCTTCACTAGAACTTATACCTACAAATAAGTATTTTAAATATTATTTATTCTTCACTTTCCTAATATTTTTTCATGCTTTAATAAAGTCCACCCACTTCCATAATCCTCAAGAAATATAATATTAGCTGCTTTCTTGCATGTAAAAACAGCTTAGAGGTATATAATTTTTTGTTCGTAGTTTAGTTCCTTAATTTTCTTGAAACTGCTTCTGCATTTTTGCCTTTCTATGTATATGGCTCATGATATGTTTGATGCAAGTCTAATTCTCAGTATTTGCAAGTAACTTGGATTTTATTCACATGGAGGACCTATGGATTTTTTCTTTATTTATTAATGTTATTGTTTATAAAGATATGTCTTAAAGTTGCTTTTTAAACCAGTTTTCTGAGATATATTCAAAGTCATTCAATATTGAGATTCAGGTTATTTTATATCTAGATTTTTAAATTTTTAATTTTAAATATTAGCTTTGTTCAGTTTTTTGTTTTGTTTCATTTTCTCTTCAGAGTTTCCAATTATATATACTAGATCCCTTTTGCCTTACTGTCACTTCGACCACTTTCTCTGGCACCTCTTTTATTTCTTTTTTTATTATTTACTTTATATTGTATTTACTTTATTTTGTATTTATATTGTATTTGTTTTGTATTTATATTGTATTGTGTTTACTATCTTCCTTCAATAGCCATTGTTAAATTTCTATTTGATTGTTGCTTCCCTTAAGATAATTATAATTTAGTGTTAATTTCTATTATGGTTTTTGCTTTTCCATTACCTTTCTGAACTTAATAATCTTTTCATTCTATTTTATTTTAAACATTTCTGCTTTCAGTTTTCATATTTATCATTCAACATGATTTTACCTATATCCAGATGTTTTGTGGAAAATATTTAATTCAATCAGGGATTTTTGTTTGTTTGTTTGTTTTCTTCTTTGTGCTATTTTTGTTCATGAGGGGCATTTTTTCAGCTTGTCTTTTTATTCCCATTTTTCTGTTTTTTTAAATAGAGTTTTTATAAATATTTAGGCCTTCTTTTTCTATTTGTTTCATGTGTATATACTATACAAATTTAGAGCAGATTCCTAGTTCAAAAGTAACTTTACTTCTAGTGTAGTAAAGAATAATTTCTTTAACGGGTGCCTTTATTTTTCCGCGGATTTGGGGGAGGATTATGTGGCTTTAGTTTCTCTTACTGTTGTTCTTTTTGTTTTGCGCAACATAAATTTGCCGCACTTGCTTTTACTTTGTTCTATCAAGGAGTACCAGTCCTTCCTTTTCACATTCTTTTTTTCCCAGAGCAATAGCTTTGAAAAGATATCAAAATCATGTACATTTTTAACTTATTTCCCTATGGTCACTCCGCTGATATACCAAAATTCTTTTTAAGTATTTCTAAACTTAGTATCAGCAATTTCTCTCTGTAAGTGATTTTAGATCACAGTTAGACGCCTTGCTAATTCTGTTTTCTCTCTTTTAGCTATTTTTTCCAGTACTATGCTGTACTATGTTTCGTGAGATCTTTAAATATAAGTATTTTGAAATGCACTGTCATCTCTATTATCTGACTTTATGGTGGGCAGCTCTGTGTGTGTGAAGGTGTGTATATATGTGCCTACATGTCTGTATGTACACATGCATCTTATTTTCTATTAAAGTGTATTGCGGGGGCACCTGGGTGGCTCAGTGGGTTAAAGCCTCTGCCTTTAGTTCAGGTTGTGATCTCAGGTCCTGGGATCGAGCCCCACATGGGGCGCTCTGCTCAGTGGGGAGCCTGCTTCTTCCTCTCCTCTCTCTCTCTCTGCCTGCCTCTCTGCCTATTTGTGATCTCTCTCTGTCAAATAAATAAATGAAATCTTTTTTTTTAAAGTGTATTGCTTTTGAAAGATGTGTAGAAAGCTTCAGATTAAAGTGGTTGTTATTGTCATTGTTTATCAAAACTCCTTTGGTCCTATTAATGATTTTGAAAAAAATTATGATTGATTTCATTCCAACCCAAGATACAAAAATAATTTTCAAAGATAAAAATTTATGCTAAAAAAGTAACATTTTAAAAATTGAAATAATTGCATCTAAGATGTAAATAGTAATTGGTACCTGTGTGATTTAAATTTTTACATAGTATAACATAACAGAGAAAATAATAATCATTATTTTTTCATTTTTTTCTGTACCAGATTTGTTAATTTTTCATATCTTTTTCTCCTTATAATTATCTCCCATTAAAATTGCACAAAATATAAAAACACAGAAAACTATTTTAAGGCAAAATAAAACTTCAATGCAAACTTCACTACAAGCTCAAAATTCATACACATAGTAAGCTTATATGACCAACATATTAAATTGTTTAAAAATAAAGGTACCAACTCTTCATCCTTCTTGAAGTTCTTTCACAAGGCAAACATTCTGTGTTCACCTATATATGTTGAATATGGCTTAAACATCACTTTTATTACATGTTTCTTCTCTTTTTTAAGATTTTATTTATTTATTTGTCAGAGAGAGAGAGAGAGAGCACATACAAGCAGGGGAAGTGGCAGACAGAGGGAGAAGCAGTTTCCCTACTGAGCAAGGAGCCTGATGTGGGACTTGATCCCAGGACCCTGGGATCATGACCTGAGCTGAAGGCAGACATGTAAGTGACTGAGCCACCCAGGCATCCCTATAACAAACATGTTTCTTCTTTTAGTTTGATATGATGGTAAGACATTATATAAAAGAGCATGAAATTTCAAAGCTTTATTGTCTTAGGAAAGGGTTGATAATATAAGAGCTGTTTGGTAGAATGTTTATTAAGTAAGTAGTCATGAAATTAGATAAATTCTATATACACATGTATAACCTTAAGCAACTGCCAAAATCCAGTTATATTCCTATATTGGACAGGGAGATAAAGAATTAAGAGAAACCAGTAATCTCATCTGTCTGGTAACAGTAAAGACAAAAAGCCTAGAAAAATGGGGAAAGAAGATGAGAAAGCAGAATAAGAGGAGGATGAGGAGAGGAATAATAATAATAATAACAAAAAATAAGAACAGCAACAATATCACAATAAGAAATAACCACATATAAAGAGGGAAACTGTACTGTAATGACTGAAATAAGGCTAGGAAATCATGAGACAAAATATAGACAGAATTAACATTGCCTAGAAAATCTACCATATTAAATGAGATATTGTATTACTTTCGTAGAGATAAACATTTTTTACTAATTCTTCAGTTAGGAGTAATTAAAATTAATGTTAACATTAGATAATATTAGTTACACATGAGCCAAGCAAATAAGCCCCCACTGTTCAAATCTGAACAACTAAGTGAAGTATTATTGGATTATAAGGTGAAGTATAAAATAAATATCCACATGTCCATATAAGCATAATGTATTATTGAATAAATAAACAGGCAATACTATTGATTGACTTGCCCCTCCCCGACTCTTATATTAAAGCCTTATCCGTGGCTGAAGACAGACCTTTTAGGAGGTAATTAGGTTAATGAAATAACACAAGTAGACTCCTAATAGAATTGATGGTTTTATAATACGAGGAAGAAAGAGAGATGTTGCTCACTCTGTGCACACACCAAGGAAATGCTGTATGTATATAGGAACAAGAAAGTGCCCATCTGGGGCGCCTGGGTGGCTCAGTGGGTTAAAGCCTCTGCCTTCGGCTCAGGTCATGATCCCAGAGTCCTGGGATCGAGCCCCGCATCGGGCTCTCTGCTCAGCGGGGAGCCTGCTTCCCCCTCTGTCTCTGTGCCTGTCTCTCTTGCATAGTGACCTCTTTCCAGAGTACAGTATGGAAAGGAGGGAAAAAGAGTCACTACACAGTCAAGAAACCTGACAAACTACCTCAGCTGGGTGATAAACATCAGTATCAACAGTAATATGTCAGGTTGATATTATGTACTCTTGATATTTTATGATGAAGACAGCACGTTACCTCTATTATTTTCCTCTCGAAATACATAATTCCTATCTAATAAAGGGAAAACACCAAACAAAATTCTGCTACAGGGAACCCTGAAAATACTTAGCAAATATTCTTCAAAACCGTCCATGTTATCAAAACAAGTGTGAAAAGCTGTCATAGTGAAAAGGAGCCTAAGGAGATATGATGACTAAATGTAATGTGGTATCTTGATTAAGATCCTGGAATAGGAAAAGGACAATAGGTAAAAATGAAAGAAATCTGAATAAAGTATATTTTAATATAGCTCATTAGTCATAGCAAATGCCCATATTTTTGTAAGGTAATTATAACAGAGGAAACTGGATGTGAGGTATATGAGGACTCTCTGTTATATCTTTAAAAGATATACTTTAAGGTGTATCTGCAACCCAAGATATATCTTAAAACACCCTGTAAACAGTTTTATCATATTTATATCATAAGCATGCTTCTAGGGCCCAAACAATATTTGTTATATTTGAAGAAGTCAGAACCCAATGTTCTGACCTATTACTGTATTTGCTTTAATTGTAGCAAAAGAAGAGCCACATAAGAAGAGGCATATAGAGAATGCACTGTAGGTGCTGGTGGTAGGTGTAAGTAGAGCAGAGGAGAAAGGCCCTGGTGACAGGAGTGCTAGGGCTGAACTAGTTGGACCCCAATGTCAAATCACTGTGCCGTCCAAGATGCTGCTATGTTGCAGCCTTCCATTTGGGTGGGTAAATCATAGGAGTGGGAATAATTGCCTGTTTTTTAAAAATTATTATTACATAGGGCAACAATGATCAAAGAGGAATATAAAAGTAGTTTGACAGATGAACAGAAATTATGAATCCTTCGTTAAAAGAAGGCAATTCCATGAGAAGGATGAGAGAAGAAGCCATATGTAAAGTTAAAACTAATTTTAAGCATAATCTGTTTTTATTAGTCCTAAGCCTAAATGCTGTCCAGGCAGTGCTTATCCACAGCTTCCTCTTTCCCTGTGTGTGTGTGTATGTGTGTGTGTGCGTGTGTGTGTGTGTGTGTGTGTGTTCCCTTGAATGCCTGCCTTTTCCTCTCATCGGGGTAGGTCAGAGAATAAGATAAATGGATCAAAACAAACAATGCTAATTTGGTGGGAATACAGGGTCTGCCCTTCAGAGAGATCAAGGCATCACAACTTTGAACATGAAGAATGCTAGAATGCTAAAGAAGAATGAAGAATGCTGAACCTGCTTTTGTTTTAAACTACATCTTTATAATAAGTTTACTGATTTTTTTTAATGAGTTAGCTTTGCAAAGCCCATTATTTATATAAACTAAGAAGGTGTTTTGAATTTCAAATAGGTGTTTTTGGTTAGTCCACATTTGCAAGAGATCTTTTGAAACAAAATCCATATTTCAGTTGGAAAATGCTTAAAATACAATTTCCCCTGGTAAATGCAAGGCCTTCAATAAAGATATGTTGGGTGAATAAATGTATGGATGCAAGTTTTCATAAATTGCATAACACATTCTTTTTTTTTTTTTTTTAGATTTTATTTACTTATTTGACAGAGATCACAAGTAGGCAGAGAGGCAGGCAGTGAGAGGGGGGAAGCAGGCTCCTTGCTGAGCAGAGAGCCTGATGCGGGGCTGGATCCTAGGACCCTGAGATCATGACCTGAGCCCAAGTCAGAGGCTTTAACCCACTGCGCCACCCAGGCGCCCCAATAACACGTATTCTTAACTTTGATTCCAGACTATAAAATGCACGTTCAAATAACTCTGTAGGAAGTTTGACCATTTTGTTGCCCTCCATGAAATTGATAATAGTGTTAATTAAACAAATTGCTTTTGTTTATAAATAAGAAAATACACACTTACTGTTACAACAAAATTTAAAATGATGAAAGTAGAAAACAAACACAGCACTTTCCAAGACTTCACTAGGAAATTATTCTCTATTGATTTTACTCTTTTCCCTAGCAAGCAGAATGAAAAATATTGCCAGAACAAATTTAGAGTAAGTAAATTAGGATGCAAAATAAGGAAAATGGAATCTTTTAAGAAAACCTCAGAGTTATAATGTCCAAATAGATATACAGAGTAGTCTAAGGTTTGTGATGCAGTATCTTGTCACTCAGTAGTCCTCAAAGTAACTAACTTTGAGTAATAACTTCTTATCCTCTATAAGGATAATAATAACTGCTTATCCTCTTTCCAAAGGAGTTTAGGAAATTGCAAAAAAAAAATAAGTACACCCATGTTTTCTTTAAAATATTTCTTATGCTTGAATAGGTGTAATTTTTATCTAACTCAGACCTAAAAAATATACATAGAAATCATATTTGGCCTTGACTTTCATCCATAATTGCAAAAGTTTTCAGTTTATTTCTATACACATAAGTACATATGATATAATATGGCAATAATGTTAGCATTTAGACATGAAAAGGGGGCAGAAGAATGAATGAATCCACATATAAAAAGCTATTAGACTCTTGGATTTGTTATGCTGCTGGTGATCCTGTTGTTCTTCTGTATCATTTCCTGACTTGATTCTAGTTGGTTTGGGTCATCAGGACCCTGGCTCAAGTGGTCTCCAAACCACAGGCATTATTTTGTTGCTAATAATTATTATTGCCTCCCTAATAAGCTGTATTTTCTCAAAAATCTTAAATGTTTGTCAGCAGCCATTGAGCAGCCAACATATGGTTTCTCTCTAATTGGAACTGACAAAAGAGAAGCATGATCCCACACCCTTACGATATATGTCCCCACATGTCCCTGTATTTCTTTTCTTTTTTTTTAAAGATTTTATTTATTTATTTGACAGAGATCACAAGTAGGCAGAAAGGCAGAGAGAGAGAGAGGGTGGGAGGGGGGGAAAGCAGGCTCACTGCTGAGCAAACAGCCCGATGCGGGGCTTGATCCCAGGACCCTGGGATCATGACCTGAGCCGAAGGCAGAGGCTTTAACCCACTGAGCCACCCAGGCGCCCCTGTCCCCATATTTCTATCTAGATAAATTAGAAAGCATGTGCAGTTTTTCAGTGTAAAGTGCACTACCTTAGGGGGTCACACTGTGTACTCACCCTCTGGGGTCTCCTGGGACTTGAACCTATTTATAAATCTAGAATAAAAGGTGTCTTGGCTCTGAGGAGGATGACAGGTTTTGAGGGTGGTAGGTTTTGAGGAGAATCACCAGTCACTTGCAATGTAACCATCTCAGGGGAGGTGATTACAGATTCTTCACACAATGGAAAGCTAACATCCTTGAGCAGGGAAAGAAAGACTGCTTCTACTGGCAAAGAAAATTTGGCAGCATTTAGGTGTTTGACAGTAGCATCATGAGTTACACTTTCTGTATTTGGTTTGTAGTATCCAATGGTGATATTTTGTATGTCTCTATTGCCACATCATGCTATGAACTACTAATGCTTACTTTACTACTGTAAATACAGTATTTAGTTCCTTTAAATCTAACTACATTAGAGAAATAATTCCAGAAAACCTAGAGCCAATTGAGACAATTCATCCTAAAGATTATTTTTTTCCTAGATGTTCTGGTACCAAAATATGTTTTAGCTTGGGTGATGAGAGAAGCAGAACTAGTGGGAGATTAATTGCAAGGAAAAAGGCCACAGAATGTTGAGAGTGGCTACAAAAGTATAAAATCTGTAGGGCAGGCCATCAGGAAAGGAAAGCTAGGAAGCATAAGCTGGATTTGCAGTCCACAGCAGGCATTTCTTCTTCTCCTGGGAAGTTTGTGTTCTGCTCTGAAGGCCTTTCAACTGGTTGAATCAGGAATCAAGCCCTTTCTTAAAATCAAATGATTACTGACTTTAATCACAACTGTAGTTTTTGACTGAATAACTGGGAACTATATAGCAAAGCCACATCAACATATAAAAATTTGGGGGGGGGAGGGGGAGTGGTGAGGTGGGTTTTTTTTAAGTTTGTTTGTTTGTTTATTTAACTAATTTCTATACCCATCATGGATCTTGAACCATGACCCCAAGGTCAAGAGCCACACTCTCCTCTGACAGAGCCAGTCAGGTGCCCCCACACTGACACATAAAATTGACCACTACATGTAGACTCACAAATGCTATGTCTCTGTGCAGGCACTCATTAAAGTGTTTTCTATGGGAACAGAACATTTTCTAATGAAATATTTAACATTTCTTGAAACCTTTAGGAGTAGGAGAGATCCCAGGAGGGAATGCCGAATGTTACAAAACAATTGAGCTGTATTAAAAATATAACAAAAACCTCACTAAAGGGGTAGAAGAATATTGTGCTGACCTGAGTAACTTTAGAAATGAGGAGAGTCTATAAGACTAAGAAAAAGGTACTGTACATATACACTATACTCTAGTTTTGAAGTTTATTATCTGTGTATGGGGTAACAATCCTGACATTGCTTTGTAGGAATGTTGAAATTAAACAAATAAATCAATGGCAGATGCTGGAGGCCAAATTTCTTACTGTTAGAGTGAGACGATAGAAAGAAGCAAGAAAGTAGACTGTGTGGTAATATTCATGTAGCAATATATTAGAGGTAGATCTATCAGTATAAATTCATGTAGCTTAATATAGATACAGATGATTACATATTAAAGTATTTGCAGAAACCTATATGTGTATGTGTGTGTGTATCTATATAAATTCTATATAAACATAAATATACACATACATAGGTTCTTTTTTTTTTTTTTTTTTAGAGACAGAAGAAAGCCCACAGAGGAGGAGCTGAGGGAGTGGGAGAGAATCCCAAGCAAGCTCCATGCCCAGTGCAGATCAGGATGCTGGGCTTGATCTCACAACCCCAAGATCAGGACAGTAGCTGAAATCAGGAGTTGGGCGCTTAACCAACCAAACCACCCAGGTGCCCCTCTAATACCATTCTTTAATAAAAAGATCTAAGAGATATAGCTCTTTGAAGAAATAGCTATGAAAGTCTCCTTGGAAAAGCGTTTGGTTCTAGGACTGGGAAAAAAATATAGAAGTTGAGCCTATAATATCCTGTAGTGCCCTTAAAAAAATTATCAAAACAACAACAACAACAACAAAAAACAATGAAGAAAGTCAAAGAAACTCAAGAGTCAATTTAAAGAGCTACCAATGGCCAAAACTGTAACAACTGGAGTTACAAAGAAAGTAGCTCTGGATTATAACCCAAATTATAAAATAAATAACTGTGAATCCATATTTATAGCAATAAATGGGAAGCCAAGAGGAGCTGGGGGAGGGGGATATAACTTTACCTTGAGGAAACTTACCAAATAAATAATTCATCAGTCAAATGGTCAAAGTCAACATTAACAGTGCGAAGTCATATTGATATAATACAATTTTGATATGATTTCATGAAAATGACACTTATGCTCCATGATCTCAATCCCTATACAAGTCCAGTTGAATCATATGAAAAAAAGCTGTCACAGATAAGAGGAGCTTAAGAAGACATATGATGAAGTGCAATAATCCTAAAAGTGGTCAGAAAAAAAGACACCAGAGAAAAACTGAGTAAATCAGAACATCATGTGAACTTCAGTTAATAATAATGTATCATTATTGATTCATTCATTGTAAGAAATGTATAATATTAGTGTAAAAATTAATAATAAGGTAAACTGGATGTGGGGTATAGGAAGATTTTTGTAAGATCTTTGTATTTTTTATGTAAATGAAAACTGTTCTAAAAGATAAAATCTATTACATTTAAGTATATATTTTTTTATTTCACTAACACAAGAAAGACTATAATCTATTTCTTTGTTATGAGGTATTTCTTTAGTTCTGACATATTGTTCTGACTATTGTTCTAAAGATTTTATTTATTTATTTGACAGACAGAGATCACAATTAGGCAGAGAGGCAGGCAGCAGGGAGGGCGTGGGGGGGGAGGAGGAAGGAGGCTCCCCGCTGAGCAGAAGGCCCGATGTGGGGCTCGATCCCATGACCCTGGGATCATGACCTGGGCCGAAGGCAGAGGCTTTAATCAGCCACCCAGGTGCCCGATACCTATTGTTCTAATTCTGATTTTTTTTTTCAAACATCTTTTTACTTGATGTGAATCAAGTAAGTGAATGTGAACTATAATCCTTGAGAAAAACAAACAAATAAGCAAACAAACCTAAAGTCTTTAGCAATCAACAAAAATGAAGGTCCCTGCTTTTAGGAATTTTTAAGGTTAAATGTAAAAACAAATTTTAAGTATAAATCCATTAATTAAGTTGTAATGTGATATATTAGAAATGATAACATAGATATATTGCTGGAGAATGTGATCAGTATTACATTAAGCTTTGATAAATATTATATTCTGGATTCCATGTTTATGTTAGTAAAATATGCAAAAACATGGATGATCATAGATACTCTAAGAAATTTCCCAGAAAAGACATTATAAAAATAAATGTACCAAAATTTTTATTATTGTAAGACAAATAGCTTTATAAAAGCTGTTTCAATACCATACTTTGATTTGATTACCAAGAACTAAAAATGATTTGTAAAAAGAAAAGCATTTGTGACTGACTACCACCAAGGAAGAAATTACATGTCAAAGATTATTTTGAGACTTGTGTATAACTCCAATTCCCTGTCCTATTTTTAGAAGGGTATCCTAATTTTGTATTTGTTCAAATTTAATCTCTAAAAGCTGTTCAGAAAAAGTTCAGTTGAGTCAGTTTTGTTTTTTCAAGCAAAATTAAAAAGAAGTCTTTCAATTTCTTAACAAAAATAAATTTCATAGACAGAAATAGAAAATTCATTGATCAAATAATTAAACATGTGACAAAGCAGTATAATAAATAGTGGTTATTATTTTGTGTATTGCCTGTTGGAATGACTGATGATAAATAGTTCTTGTCCTATTTATTATGCATTAGTGATTTTTCACTAATATGCATGTAACAGAGGAAAATATTACCTGATACTGGAATTACCAATCAGGGTTGTCTACATACACACACACACACACACACACACACACACACACACTGACTTTTCTTTCAAAATACACAATATTTTTCTATATACACATTTGTTTAATATGGAGCTGGTCGATTCTGTCAATTTTAAGTAGACATAATTCTCTTTTCCTAGTATTTCTGACCAATGAGTATATAAATTATGATGTTATCTGTAATTTATTTAAAAATATAATTCTAATATAAGCAAGGAAGTTTTTTGTTTGTTTGTTTGTTTGTTTTTTTACTCAAAGGTGCAGGTGTCTCAAATATGTTCCAGTATCACTTTGTTGATTGATTGAGTGGCTTTCAAAATATCTTCACAATTTGTCTTCCCTAATATAATTGAAAGACTAAAATGAAATATAACTTTGTGAGAAATGCAATTAGTTCTCCAGACTGATCTATCAGAAAATTCCTTTCTTGTGTTGAGCCTCAAATTTTCCCACATTAGGATTAAACATAGGTCTTAATTTAACATTTTGTGAACACTGGAGGTCACTTCTTCCATTTCACAAGGATTCTTATTTGGAGAAATTTAGTGCATCTATCTCTTAACCTTCAGTTGACTCTTCTCCATGTAAAATTGCTCTAATTATTTCTTTTGAACAAATAAAACATTTTATTTCTCTCACAATTTTATTATTTATTTTATATATGCTTGAAAATTACTGTGTCCCTAGACACCATGACTGATGCTTAAAAATGAAATACACTACAAGTGTTTATGCTTTAATTCACATTCTTGCAGTGTCCTATTCTTAAAGAAGGACCATCTGTACCTCAATGTTCATAGCAGCAATGGCCACAATAGCCAAACTGTGGAAAGAACCAAGATGCCCTTCAACAGACAAATGGATAAAGAAGATATGGTCCATATATACAATGGAGTATTATGCCTCCATCAGAAAGGATGAATACCCAACTTTTGTTATCAACATGGACAGGAATGGAAGAGATTATACTGAGTGAGATAAGTCAAGCAGAGAGAGTCAATTATCATATGGTTTCACTTGTGGAGCATAAGGAATAACACAGAGGACATTGGGAGATGGAGAGGAGAAGTGAGTTGGGGAAAATCAGAGGGGGAGATGAACCATGAAGATATTGTGGACTCTGAGAAACAAACTGAAGGTTTTGGAGGGGAGAAGGGTGGGGGGTTGAGTGAGCCTAGTGGTGGGTATTAAGGAGGGCATGTATTGCATGGAGCACTGGGTGTGGTGTATATATAATGAATTTTGGAACACACACACACACACAAATTAAATTAAATTAAAAATAAATAAATAAAGTGTCCTATTCTGAAAAATCACAAAAATTAAAAATTACGGAGATAACAAGGTTAGGAGCATATGATACAAAACTTACGTAACTAAATTCAATCAATCAATCCTTTAACAAACAAGTAAATTGATGTGAATTTTTACTAGAGCACTAACAAAAGCAATACATACCTTAATTTTATTTATTTATTTATTTATTTATTTTAAAGATTTTATTTATTTATTTGAGAGAGAGGCAGTGAGAGAGAGGCAGTGAGAGAGCATGAGCGAGGAGAAGGTCAGAGGGAGAAGCAGACTCCCCGTGGAGCTGGGAGCCTGATGCGGGACTCGATCCCGGGTCTTCGGAATCATGACCTGAGCCGAAGGCAGTCGTCCAACCAACTGAGCCACCCAGGCATCCCCATACCTTAATTTTAAATAGCCCAATTAAATCTCCATTGAAAACTCTGCCTAACATCACTGTCATTTAATCTCCTGCATCATTATTTAGGGAGTTTCAGCTTCCTCTTTGGATCTGTAGGTGATTCAGAAGTAATTTTTCTTCAATAAAAACCAGTTCCATAAAATGTAGAATCTGATATTTGGTATAGCCTTCCTCACCAAACAATATTTTAACACAGGAATGAAATGGATTCACGGCTTCATTTTCTGCACTGGCAATGTCATCATTTACATAAATATTTAGTGAAGATGTAGTAGTGTCTGAAGCCATTACTTATGTAAAGTTTGCAACTTATGTGGAAATTTTAGATTTTTCTCCTTTAAGATTTTTATGTATTGCTGACTTTTTTTCTTTTTCCTTTTTCTTGCTAAGACTTTCTTTTAAACTGTGTGAAAGTTGTTCCTAAATGTTTCATAATAATTAAGTATTTCAAAAATTGGATAAAAATAAATGTCCCATCTATAGAACACTGGCATCATTTTGGAATAAATTATGGTTACAGACCTGCTAATTCAATATAAAGCAACATAGGGACGCCTGGGTGGTTCAGTTGGTTAGACGACTGCCTTCGGCTCAGGTCATGATCCCGGAGTCCCGGGATCGAGTCCCACATCGGGCTCCCAGCTCCACGGGGAGTCTGCTTCTCCTTCTGACCTTCTCCTTGCTCATGTTCTCTCTCACTGCCTCTCTCTCAAATAAATAAATACAATCTTTAAAAAATATATATAAAGCAACATAAAAAAATGAAGATTATGGGAGAATAGATTATGCTCAATATTTTAGTCTGTTTTATAAATTTAAGGTGTAATAAAGGAAGATTATCATAATATTTTAATTATTTTAACTTTCATTGTCTAAGTTTGAGATTTTTGGAAGTACTCATAACATCGATTGATATCATGCTCACCTGTCAAATAAAACTCTTGCTTTTATCCCCAAATGGTTTGGTCTAAACTATGTAATTCAAGCGTTATACACCAAGAAGCCCTGAGGGGAATATGGTGGACCAGGAGGACACTAAACTCAACTTGTCCTACGGATACAACAAGATAACACTTACAGCCTAAATAACCCAGAAAACAACCCAAAGACTTTCAGAATAGACTCCATAACTAAAGATAGTGAAGAGGCCACAGTGAGGAAGGTAGAAAGGGCAAGGACATGGTCTGGGAGCAATAGGGACCATGATCTTCCACTGTGGGTAGGATAGCTTGTGGTGCAGAAAAGGGTGGAAAACAGACTTTGACACCAGGGAACCCATGAAGGGGGAAGAGGAATTCCCATTATATTTGCCTTTGAAAGAAAATGGGGCTGAATTTTGTGAGTTCTTAACAACCAGCAAACTTAAAACTTGGCATTTTAAACATCTATAGGCTTGACTCTGGGAGAGCCCAGAAGGGTTAGGAAGCAGACTTCCCATCCAAAAGACAACAGGACAAACAGTTTAAGCAGATACAGCACAGAACAAGCAGTTTGAAAAACACTGGGAGCAGATGGGAGGGACAGTCATTTGCTCATCTCAGAGCATGGCCTATTGAGATGGGGATCATGGGCAGAACCCTCCAGGAACAAAGAAACTGGAAGGCACCATTTCCCTCCTCCATTTCCTAGCACAAAGAATAGCCACCTGCAGTAACTTTTGCCCTCCTGACACTCCTTACCTAACTTGCTTGTACCAAGCCCCACCCATCCCAGGACTTTGGCATATCTACCATTTCTGGTCATACTCGCCTCTGTCCCTATGTTATGGGCCCCCTTCCCCAGAAGACCAGCACAAATCCTGCCAACACCTCATCTCCATATGTGTGCCTTTGTAGGACCTCAATTTGGGTGGCAGGGGCAGGTCTCATTTCACAAGAACACCACTGCTCCCCATGTTAAAATGCACCCTATCCCTGATGGGGACAAAACATTACCCCCCAAAACAAAGAGAGCCTCTGTAGACAACTGGACTAAAGGAAAAAGAGGCCAAGACTCCACAGAAAAGCACATGCAATGCACATAGGAGACACTCCCTGGAGCACCAGGACCTGGGGAATGGGGACACTACACTGTAGGGCACTACAGGAGCTCTTCTTCATGAAAACTATTATTATGAAGATCAAGAGAAGTAGCTGACTTTCCTACCACACAAAAAGTCAGACAAAATGAGGAGACAGAGAAGTATCTCCAAAATGAAAGACCAGGACCAAACCATAGCAAGAGAACAAAGTGAAATGTATATAAGTAATATGCTTGATAAGTAATTAAAAGTAATGATCATAAAGATACTTATTGGATTGAGAAAGGAATGGAGGACATCAGGAGTGAGACCTTTAATACAGAGATAAAAAAGAACCAGTCAGAGATCAAGAACACAATAAATGATATAAAAAATATACCGATGGAATAAATAGCAGGCTAGATGAGAAAGAAGAACAAATTAATGACCTAGAATACAAAGTAATGGGAAGTAACAAAGCTAAGCAAAGGAGAGGAAAGAAAATTATGTAAATTGAGAATAGTTTTAGGGAATTCAGGGACTCTATTGGGTGTAATAACATTCACATAATGGAGATCTCAGAAGAAGAGAGAGATAAGAGAACAGAAAATTTATTTGAAGAAATAAAAGCTGAAGAGTACCCCAGCCTGGGGAAGGAAACAGCTATCCACATACTGTAGGCACAGAGATGCCCCCCAAATTCAAGCAAGGAGGTCCACACCAAGACATATAGTAATCAAAATTGCAAAAAGTAGAGCTATAAAGAAAAAAAATTAAAAGCAGGGGCACCTGCATGGCTCAGTCATTAAGCATCTGCCTTTGGCTCAGGTCATGATCCTGGGGTCCTGGAATGGAGCCCCACATCAGGCTCTCTGTTCAGTGGGAAGCCTGCTTCTCCCTCTCCCACTCCCCCTGCTTGTGTTCCCCCTCTCACTATGTCTTTCTCTGCCAAATAAATAAATAGAATCTTAAAAAAAATTTTTTTAAAGCAGCAAGAGAAAAGAATACAGTTACATACAAGGGGGAACCCCATAAGGATATCAGTAGATTTTTAAGCAGAAACTTTGCAAGCCAGAAATGCCAGGCACAATATATTCAAAATAGTGAAAGGGAAAATTCTGCGGCCAAGAATACTTTATCCAGAAAAGTTATTATTGAGAGGTGAAGGCGAGATAAATAGCTCCTCAGACAAACAAAAACTAAAGGAATTTATGGCCACTAAACTAGGCACATAAGAAATATTAACGGAGACTCTGTGTGAGTGGAAGGGAAGGATCATAGGGAAAGTATAAAAAGTAAAACAAGAAACAAAAAAACCACAAAAGCAGTAAAAATAGATATTTCTTCAAAAATCAGTCAAGGGATTTATAAAATAAAAGGATGTAATATATGACAACATATAACTGAAACATGGGAGTGGGGGGTAGTACTGAATGGATTTAAACTTAAGCAATAATTAACTTGATAGAGACTGATATGTGCAGAAGATGTTATACATAAACCTAATAGTAACAACAAATCAAAAACTGGTAATAGGCAAGGAATAAAGAAAATGGAATTCAAGCATATCTCTAAAGAAGGCCAATAAGCTTTCTTTTTCTGCCATCTTGGGGCCTGTGGAGATCTGTTGGGAATAGGTCTCCTAAAACACCAAATAATGTCTGGAAGGCTGTGGTCCAAGGCCATTTTTGCTGGCTATAAGCAGGGTCACTGCAACCAGGGGGCGCACACAGCTCTTCTTAAAATTGAAGGTGTATATGCTCAAGATGAAATGGAATTCTATCTAAGCAAGAGATGTCCTTACATGTACAAAGCAAAGAACAACACAGTGACTCCTGGTGGCAAACCAAACAAAACCAGAGTAATCTGGGGGAAAAGTAACTCATGCTCATGGAAACAGTGGTTCATGCCAAATTCTGAGGCAACCTTCCTGCTAAAGCCATTGGCCACAGAATCCGTGTGATGCTGTACCCATCAAGGATTTTAAAATAATGAAAAGTAAATATATAAAGGTGTAGATTTGTTAAAAAAAAAAAAATTAAAAATTTTAAAAAGCCAACAAACCATAAAAGAGAGCAAGAGAAGAAAGGATCAAAAGAAACACAGAAACAACCAAAAAAATGAGTAACAAAATGGCAACAAATACACACCTATCAATTATTACTTTGAATGTAAATGGACTAAATGCTCCAATCAAAAGATATAGGGTGATAGAATGGATAAAACAAACAAAAAAACAAGACCCATCTGTATGCTACCTACAATTGACTCATTTCAGACCTACAGACACCTGCAGATTGAAAGTGAGGGGATGGAGAAGTATTTATCATGCAAATGGATGTCAAAAGAAAGCTGGGGTAGCAATACTTACATAGGACAAAATAGACCTTAAAACAAAGACTGTAACAAGAGATACAGAGCGACACTATATAACAATAAAGGGGACAATCCAACAAGAAGATATAATAATTGTAAATATTGGAATATTTACAATTATTCCAATACATGGAAATACCCAAATACATAAAACAGTTAATACCAAACAAAAGAAACTAATTGATAATAACACAATAATAATAGGGGACTTTACCACCCCACTTACATCAATGGGCGATTATAGAAACAGAGAATTAACAAGGAAATAGTGGTGTTTTTTTTTAAAGATTTTATTTGTTTATTTGACAGAGATCACAAGCAGGCAGAGAGGCAGGCAGAGAGAGAGAGGGAAGCAGACTCCTTGCTGAGCAGAGAGTCTGATGCGGGGCTTGATCCCAGGGCCCTGAGATCCTGACCTGAGCTGAAGGCAGCGGCTTAACCCACTGAGCCATCCAGGCGCCCCAGAAACAGTGGTTTTGAATGAACACTGGACCAGATGGATTTCATAGACAATTTCATAATATTCCATCCTAACACAGCAGAATGTACATTCTTTTCAAGTGCACATGGAACATTCTCCAGAGTAGATCACATATTAGACCACAAAACAAGTTTCAACTAATCAAAAGAATCAGTCATTCCATGTGTCTTTTCTGACTATAATGCTATGAAACTAGAAATCACCACAAGGAAAAATCTAGAAAGAGCACAAATATATGGAGGTTAAATAATATTCTACTAAAGAATTAATGGGTCAATTAGGAAATCAAAGAAGAAATCAAAAACTACATGGAAAGAAAAGAAAGTGAAAACACAATGGTCCAAAATCTTTGGGATACAGCAAAACCATCTCAAAAAAGTTTTAAGAAGCAAGAAAAATCTCAAATAACCATGTAACCTTTTACCTAACAGAGTTAGAAAAGGAAGAACAAAGTCCAAACCCAGTAAATAGATGAAAATAGTAAAGATTAGAGGAGAAATAAATAACATAGAAACTAAAACAAACAAACAACAACAACAACAACACAAAACAATAGATCAATAAAACCAGAAGCTGGTTCTTAGAAAAGATCAACAAAATTGATGAAACTCTAGCAAGACCCATTAAAAAACAAAACAAAACATGCCAAAACCCAGAGAGGATCCAAATAAACAAAATCACAAATGAAGGAGGAGGAGAAAAAACAACCAACACCACAGAAATACAAACAACTGTGAGAGAATATTATGAAAAACAAATTGGACAATTTATAAAAATGAATACATGCCTGGAAACACAAACTACCAAAACTGTAACAGGAAGAAATAGAAAATTTGAATAGACTGATTACTAGAGAAGAAACAGAATCAGTACTCAAAACAACAACACAACACAACACAAAACAAAACAAAAAACTCCCAACAAATAAAAGTCCACAACTAGATGGTTTCACAGATGAATTCTAGTTAACATTTAAAGAAGAGTTAATACCTATTCTTCTCAAACTATTCTAAAAAAATACAAGAGAAAGGAAAACTTCCAAATTTATTTTATAAGGCCAGCTTCACCCTGATAACAAAACCAGACAAAGAACCACAAAAAAAGAGAACGACAGGTCAATCTCTGTCGTGAATATAGATGAAAAAATCCTCAGTGAAATACTAGCAAACCAAATCCAAAAATACATTTAAAAAGTCGTGCACCATGATCAAGTGGGATTTATTCCTGGGATGCAAGGGTAGTTCAATATTCACAAAACAATCAATGTCTTAAGTCACATCAATAAGAGAAAGGATAAAAACCATCTGATCATTTCAATAGAAGCAGCAAAGCATTTGACAAAGTACCACATCTATTCATGATAAAAACCATCTGTGAAATAGGTCTAGAGGGAACTCAGCTTAACATAGTAAAGGCCATATATGAAAAAGCCACGGCCAACCATACTCAGTGGTGAAAAACAGAGAGCTTTTCTCCTAAGGTCAGGAACAAGAAAAGGATGTCCACTCTCACCACTTTTATTCAACATAGTTCTGGAAGTCCTAGCCACTCAATCAGACAATGAAAAGGAAGAGAAGGCATCCAAATTGGTAAGGAAGAAGTAAAATTCTCTGTATTTGCAGATGGTATGATACTATAGAGAGTGAATCTTAAAGACTCCACCAAAATACTGCTAAAACTGATAAATGAATTTAGTAAAGTACTTGGATACAAAAATACAGATATCTGTATATTAATAATGGAGGAGCAAAAAGTGAAATTAAGAAAAAATCCCACTTACAATTTCACCCCAAATAATAAAATAACTAGGAATAAACTTAACCAAAGAGGTAAAAGACCTATATTCTGAAAACTATAAAATACTGATGAAAGAAATTCAAGACAATGCAAAGAAATGAAAAGGCATTTCAAGCTCATGGGTTGGAAGAAAAAATATTGTTAAAATATCTATACTACCCAATGTAATTTACAGAGTCGATGATCAAAATATGAACATTTTTTCACAGAACAAGAACAAACAATCCGGAAATTTGTGTGGAACCACAAAAGACCTCAAGTAGCTAAAGCAATGTTGAAGAAGAAAAACAAAATTGGAGGTATCATAATTCCAGATTTCAAGTTATACTACAAAGTGGTAGTAATTAAAACAGGATAGTACTGGCACAAAAATAACACACAGATGAACAGAATAAAACAGAAATAGAATATAACAGAAATCCTAGAAACAAACCCACAATTACATGGTCAATTAATCTTTGACAAAGGAGGACTGAATACAACAAATGGTGTTGGGAAAACAGAACAGCCATTTACAAAAGAATGAAACTGGATCACTTTCTTTCACCATAGGCAAAATAAACCAAAAATAATCCAAAATGGATTAAAGATTGAAATGTGAGACTTGAAACCATAAAAATCCTTGAAGGGAGCACAGTAATCTCTCTGGCATTGGCTATAGCAACATTTTTCTCGATATATGTCCTTGAGGCAAAGGAAACAAAAGCAAAAATAAGCTATTAATACTACATCAAAATAAAAAGTTTCTGGGGCGTCTGGGTGGCTCAGTGGGTTAAAGCCTCTGCCTTCGGCTCAGGTCATGATCTCAGGGTCCTGGGATCGAGCCACGCATCAGGCTCTCTGCTCAGCAGGGAGCCTGCTTCCCTTCCTCTCTCTCTGCCTGCCTCTCTACCTACTTGTGATCTCTGTCAAGTAAATAAATAAAAATCTTAAAAAAAAAAATAAAAAGTTTCTGCACAACAAAGGAAACAACAAAAGTAAGGCAACCTACTGAATGGGAGAAGATATTTGCAAATGACATATCCAATAAAGAGTTAGTATCCAAAATACATAGTACTGATACAGCTCAATATCCAAAAAATAAATAATCTAATTAAATATGGAAGACACGAACAGATATTTCACCAAAGAAGACATACAGATGGCCAACAAACCATGAAAGAAAGCTCAACATCACTCATCATGGGGGAAATGTAAATCAAAACTCCAATGAGCTATCATCTTATACCTTATACCTTATACCTTATACCATCTTATACACAAGAAACTAAAAGTGTTGGTGAGGATGTGAGGTAAAGGAAAACCTCTTGCACTGTTGGTGGAATGCAAACTGATGAAGCCACTGTGGAAAATGGTATGGAGGTTCCTCGAAAACCTAAAATAGAACTACCCTGCTATCCAGTTATCACATTACTAGGTGTTTACACCCAAATAACAAAAACACTAATTCAAAGGATATATGTACCCCTTTGTTTACTGCAGCATTATTTACAATAGCCAAAGTATGGAAGCAGCCCAAGTGTCTATAGGATAGGTGAATGGAGAACATAGAAGGGGTACATATACACAATGGAATATTATTCAGCCATAAAAATGAATGAAATCTTGACATCTGCAACAACATGGATGTATCTGGAGAGTATTATTCTAAGTGAAATAAGTGAGTCAGAGAAAGACAAATACCATACTTAAGTGAAATTTAAGAAACAAAACAAACAAGCAAAGGCAAAAAGACAGACAAACCAAGAAGTGGACTCTTAACTACAGAGAATAAATTGATGGTTACTAGAGGGGAGGTGGGTGGTGAGATGGAGGAAATAAGGAATGGGGATTAACAAGTACACTGAACATGATGGGAAAAATATTTTAGTAAAACACAATAATGTCCTTCTCCTTGAAAAAAAAAGAGTTATATATTAAAAGTTTCATTAAAAAAATATAGTTCAGGATCTCAAGCTCTTCTCTAGTAAACTTTTATTAATTTAAACTTATGTCACCAAACATTTGTCTATTTATAGAAAATAAATCTAATATCTACATAATTGGATCTTAAGTCACTCAGTCTCTTCACATTTTACATTTTTAGCATTGAACTCTATTTTAAATGTATTAGCCACTCTCTACACATTACCCTTATTACATCTTCATGTCCTGGTTAAATGTAAAAGAATTTTGAGGGGCACCTGGGTCACTCAGTTGGTTGAGTGTCCGACTCGGTTTTGGCTTAGGTCATGATCTTGGGGTCGTGGGATGGAGCCCCACATAACACTCAATGCTGGGTGGGGAGCCTGCTTAGGATATTTTTTCTCCCTCTTCCTCTCCTCCTCCCCCAACATTCATGCTCTCTCTAAATAAATAAATATTTTTGGAAAGCAAATTTGAGACATCAGAATAATTTATTTGTAGAAATAATTTCAACATTAAGTGATATGGGCTTAAACAGAAATTAAATTTCTCAACTGAACAGGCACAAAGGAGCAGAGAATTGATTAGAACATCAATTATACTGAGGGAGCACTGCCTAGTTTTTCCCATCAGCCTCAAGCCATGTGCTTTCCGTATTTGAGGTAACCTCATGGTCCATAATGACTGCTGGAGCACCTGCCATTACATGTGCTTACGAGACAGCAGGAAGAATAGAAGAAAGGCTATAGACTTCTCTCTCCTTTTAAAACAATATGTACCCATAATTTCCACAAAATATACAACTGGCATTTCCTTCACTGGTACATAGTCATCTGGCCATAGATATGAAGATTAGGATAAGATGTAGTGTGTTATGCTTTAAATATTATACTGGATTATAGTTGACAATAAAATGATTTTGGCCAGTGTAAACATAAATGTGATTTCTTTTTTTATTTTTATTCTGTGTATTTTTGAATGTTTTTGCATCAAGTTTACTTTGTCTTTTTAAAATAACTAAAAAAGTTTACTGTTTCTTTTAAGTTATTAAAGATTGCAAGTTGTACAACAATCATATAGCCTTAAAATGTAAAGCATGTACTTACGAAGCGAGCTATTTTCTAAAGTTTTTTTTTAACATTTACAAATTTCTTTTCTCAGAACTTGTTTATTTAAATTTTCTACTTCTGTTTAACATAAATTTGAATTATTTTTTAGAAAATCCAACACAGTAATGACATCTTCACATTTATTAACATATCTTCTACAATTTAAATTTCATACCTATAGATTTATTCCTTACCTAAATTCTGGTTTTAGTATTTGTTTTTCCTTTTCCATAATTTTATAAATAACACTGTTATCAAGCTTGTTATTCCTTCAAGAACCAAATCGAGGATTTGTATCAAATTTACAGCTTTTCTCTTTTTAAAATAAGTCTGCTTTTGTATTTATTATCTTCATTGGCTAGTATTTGCCATGTTATTTTGCAAAAAAAAAATTAGTTGAATGTTTTATTACCCATTTTAAAATGTTACTTACTTATTAATGCAAGTGTTTAAAATGATGCATTTTTCTTTCTTCATAAATCTGTTGCATTACAAATCTTCTGAAGGGCTTACTGTGTATATTTTTTGAGGCATGAACATTGTATTGTAAATTATCTTGTCTTCAAGGAAACCATGAATAGTTAATGTAAGTACAGGTCTACATACTTAGAATGAGCTATTTTGCAGCTACCATAAACTAGACAAGATTTAATTTACATTTTTACTCCTTTTTATACATGAAAACATGTCCCAATAATATTTATGTGAAAAATGTACACTTGAGAAGTAAAGATAGCAAAAACCCTCCAAAATCCTATTCAATTATGTTTTTGGTACATATTAATGCCAAGAAACTAATTATTTTACAAATTTAGGCAACCAAGTGTTTTTTTCCTCTAAGCAATAAACCTTTTATAGTAAAAATTAAAAAAAAATATTATTAGCCTTTAGACTTAGCTACCCTACATTCACTTAGTACTTAGAATGAATTTACTTTGGAATCAAATATTTGTCTGCCACTGGAGTATTTCCTCAAATCTCTGTGTGTAACTTAAACCTTCTTAGCTATTTGGTCACTTTTATTAGCTTTAAAAAGCATAGGCAACCTTCCAAGATATTTTATCAAAATAACCAATTTTTTTCTTTTATGGGAAAGGTCATACCGAGTCCACAACAATAGAAAGATTCATAAAAATAAGAGGTTACATATCACACCTGAGCATGAGTGGTCAGAGAGAATTTATTAAAAAATTGTTCTTATGCCCTTCAGACTTCAGCCTTTTTAATTCTTCAGCATTTATGAAGTCTCTTCAGCAGACTCATTAATATTTTGTTTTAAACAAGTGGGAATTTCAAATGAGCCATGTTGGAAGTAGCTGGCCAGAAGCCTACCATCTTTAGTCTAGCCACATCACCCTTCTTTGCATATCAATGGTCCACTTCTCATTTTTCCCTGTGTCAAACAGAGCTGATCCAAGCGCAAAGATTCTTTTGAATTAACAGAAGATGAACACTGAGGTCAATTTGTCAGACCTGAAGGAGAGAAGAAATGAGCTAAACAGGCTGAGGAGCAATCTAGAGTACAAACAAGGACAAGAGCAAATCAGATTTATACCAGGCACACTGCCTCATATTCTCCTTCTATTCTAATAGTCATATAAAGCTTTTCCAATTTTAAATCTCTGTTTTGTTCATTTTCATTTTTTAAAAAGTTAGACTGATTGAACATATGTGAAGGATGGAATATTTATTTATTCATAAGTAACTTCTTAGGTGATCAGTAGATAAAAGGAAAAGAAACAATTTCCTGATATGAGAATACTGACGTGGGTAAACTTCATCTTAAAGAAAAAGTATTTCTTGCTGCATTGTTTTAGAGCAGTCCTGTTCAATAGATACATAATGGAAGATGCACACATTATTAAAACTTTTCAAGAAAACACATTAAAAATAATTTAAATGAAGCAGGTAAAGCTAGTTGTGTTACTATAGTCTATTTAATTCAAAATATTCAAAATAATATTTCAAAGATAATATAAACTTATTAATGGCATATATTATATTTTTACTTTTTCGTATTAAGCCTTCCAAATTGGATATGCCTTTATATTTGATGGCACAGGTCAATTTGGAGTTGCAATAATACTCACATGTGGTGAGTAGCTACTATATTGGACAGTGCAGATCTAGAGAACTAGACTCTTCCAGTGATGACTGGAAATAATCTTTTGAATGTACTTTCTATCATGTGCTTCAGTCATTCATGTGTTCTATTAGTACATATTTATTTTCTGCTATGTCATATAATCTGCATCACCAAGATGGTATTGAGCACCTACCATTCAGATTATGTGACAGAACTTTATTTTCTTCTACTCTTCCATATAATGTTTTAACAAAAACAAAAACAAAACACAAAAGCACTGTATCAACCATTGGCAGTGTTCATTTCCACTTTTATGTCAACTAGCTCAGTTGTTGGAAGGACACAATTCATTTAGGAAATACATTTATTGAAAGGTCTTTAATTCTAGAGCTAGTTAACTCCCTTATAAATTACTAGAATTTATACAAATTATTTCATTCTCTGAGCCTCAGAAATCTGGTTTATAACCAAGTCATAATTATAACAACAACTTCACTGATAATCTATGTGTGGTAGGCAGAAAATTAACCCTCCCCACCCCAACCTCTTATCCCTGGAACCTACAAAAATGAGAAATCACTCCTATGAATATGTTTTTTTATATAACACAGCTGACCTTACAATACAGTGATTATTTGATAGTCTGACTTAATCATGTGAGAGATTAATCAAATATTTTTTTTTCTTTTTTTACTGGCACTGGCAGAAGTCAGATATTTGAAGTAGGAGAAGAAGAATTCAATGTGCTTTTGCTGATTGGGGGAATGGGGGGTGGTCATTTGAGAAGGGATTCCGGTGACCTTGAGGTGCTGAGAAAGACAACAGACTGGCAGTCATCAAAGAAATGGGAAGTAGTTCCTTTATCTGCAAGGAACTTGATTCTGTCAACAACCTGAATGACCTTGGAAGCAGATTCTTCTCCAAAGCCTCCAGACTAGTCCAGCATACCTATAGCTTTATTTTGGTCTAATGAATCCCTGAGAAGATAATCTTGTATGCCATCCAAGACTTCCGACTTATGTGCACTCTGAGATAATAAATTTATACTGTTTAATTACTAAATTTGTGGTAATTTGTTATAGCAGCAATAGAAAACTAATTTGCTGTGGGAAAATAGCTTGTAACCTACAAAATGTCTTGTAAGTTTTAGGCATTATAATTGGAACACAAACTACATCAGATTTTCTCTTTATTTAAACTCTTTGCAGATAAATCAGCTTTGACTGTTGTATTACAAAATACAGTATTCTTAAATACTTCCAGAAGTTTTCTAATTTATAAATTAACCCTCTTATAAGTATGAAGTACTTGTTTTTAACAAATAAGTGCAAATCCATTATCATACTGAATAACCAAAATATTTCATGCCTACATAGAGATATGTAGTGATACATAGTGATACAGAATATCACTGACAGGGGCGCCTGGGTGGCTCAGTGGGTTAAACCTCTGCCGTTGGCTCAGGTCATGATCCCAGGGTCCTGGGATCGAGCCCCACATCGGGCTCTCTGCTCAGCGGGGAGCCTGCTTCCCTCTCTCTCTGCCCACCTCTCTGCCTACTTGTGATCTCTGTCAAATTAATAAATAAGATCTTAAAAAAAAAAGAATATCACTGAAAAGATACATATTTTTGTTTTCTGTCCCTCTACCATAGCATAAGGCAGAGTAATTCTCTTCAGTAATGATGCTCAAGACACTGGAAATGAGATTATGATAACAATATTGAAAATTAAAGGAAAGAATAATATATTTCTATGCAAGAATGTTCTACAGTACTTTAAAAAATCTAGTTAAATATTTCATTAATTACATCTATATCAAATATAATAATTGTTCAGCTTTGTTACAGATCTTGATATCTGGGGGTATAAATCTTCCAGCTCCTCTTCTTTTTCTTTAAGCTTGCCCTACAAATTCCAGCTATTTCCATTTCTAAATAAATTTTAGAATTAACTTGTTAATTTCTTCAAAAAAATCAGCTGGGATTTGGTTGCTATTTCATTAAAGGTAGAGAATATTTGGAAAGAAATATATTTATATTGTTGTTTTTTCAATATATATGCATGGAATGATTACCTATTTAGATAAATTGAATTTCATTCTCAATAATATTTTAGAGTTTCCTCTGTGGAGAAGTTGTATACCTTTCATACATTTTATTCTTGTTTTTTTTTTTTTCTTTTCATTATTATGCCCTACTTGATAATAGACAGAGAAGTCATGTTCTAATAAATATCCCCCAATTAGTGTTAGGAAATATAAACAGACTAGAAATTTGAACCCCTAGATAACTAGCAGTCTAAATTTACATGTTTTTTGTTCTTTTGGTTAATAAAAATTTCCAATTAATAACCTAGCCCCTGTGGTCTACTGTGTATGTGGTGACTGCACACTGAGAGAGAGAAAATGAAGAAAGTATTGGAGAATTCCAATACCATAATGATCTATTCTTGCTTCCCAAGGTCAAATATGTATTCCTTAGACTAAGAATTTGTATAGATCAGTCCACAGAATAATTAATTTTTCATGTGTACAAGGATGTTTTTGAAATAGGTTAAGACGGATCATAAAATCAAAGGTATATTAAAAACTAGGCCAAAATTTTATCCCCTACAGTCTCTCTATTGAATTATGCCTAGCTAAATCTTCCAATCAAATTCATCAATAAAAATAATTTGCTGATGTAACATTGTAGCATTGTTCAAATAACCCACTGCAAATGTTATAAAATGTTGTATATTAGACAACTATAAGCTCAAATCTATTATTAAATTCCTATTAGAAGATTTAATTAGAACATATAAAAGGAAATTCCTTCTCTTTTTAACCATAAGGAAATTACATTTCTGAATAATCATATTCCTCAGGAGCTAATCTGAGTAAAGATAGTAGGCTGACTGCATGGAAATCACCTCATGTACTCCTAAAAACATATATTTCTATCTAGGTTCCCTCTCCCCAGTCTATTTTAGGAGATCTAGGCAGACTCAATATTATTTAAAAATGCCCCAAGTGATTTTTCTATGAAGCTTTATTGGGCATACTAGTTAGTATGAATTGTTCCAGTGTTATATAATATCATTACTATCATTGCTATAGACCATAGAGCGATGCTGTTCAAGAAAAACAATTATTTGTTCTCAGTGGGCATTACTATTTTGCTTAATTATACTCAGATTCTTCTTTTTAGCAAGAATAGCCCGTACCACTTGCCAATTAAACAGAAACAGCTCTTCTAAAACTTCTAAATGTAGATTATTTGAATAATCCAAGACTTTAATGTATCTGACTTTTTCAGAAATCCAAAGATTCAACAGGATCTAATAGGAATAGTCTACCATCCCTTTTAATTTAGATGAAGCAAAAACATATTTATATTGCTATTACTCGTGCAAGATTAATAAGTGAAAAAAGAATAAATTGTTTACAAAAATACTTCAAAATTTCATTTTCAGTATTATACATATAACTACTTCATTCAGGCTATTCTGGAAGCACAACTTAAAGACTGACATCATTTTGGAAAATTGGTATTTCCTCAAGTTTAATTGTGGCATTGCTGCCTTTACCAGTCAGAAGAATCCAGAGGGTGAAATAGACTAATATTGGGAATCCAAATTAAATACTTCCTTATCTAGTTGATTGAGCTATCCAGAACAAAAATTCCTCCTCATAAATTTGGAAACTTTCAATTAATTCTCCAGGCCTTTGCCCTTCCTTGACTACTAGTGTGCGTTTGATATGTTTATCTAATTTATATTTTTCCTTTGCATTTCTGGTACCAAAAAAAAAAAAAAACCCACACACTGAAATGAATGGGGGTTCTACATGTGACAACTATTCTCTTCCTTCCTATGAGCAGGATAACCTACAGTTAATGCAGGTAACATTAATCAAAGACTGTAAACTTGGGTTTCTTACATTGCCAGTATTTTCAACCTTCTTTGAAACATGGACCTCTTTACTATACAAAACATTTTGTCTCTAATGAGTTCCTATTTGTTGTTTAGTCTGTTCATTTATTTTCCTAGTATATGCCTCCAGATTTGTATAGTGCTCTCAGCAAGAGCTAGGAATTCACTGGGTTTCAGCTCTGCAAAAAGCATGTATTGTTTAAGAAAGCCTGACCTATTTTATCCCTTTAAAATATTTCTTCAAAGTAGCCTTCTTTCAAGAGTTCAAATTCTGGTCCTCGTCTATATTACATCCTTTGTGTTTCTATCTTATTCCCCTTTAATGCTTGTTAGAATTGTGTACCTTCCTTGGACTATTCACTTCATAGTTTCTTTCATTTATACTTCCCTATCTATGCCAAACAGGTGAGTTCGACTTTCACTTAAAAGAGGCTTTTGGTAGCTAATGAAACCATCATGAATCTAGACACTTAACTAAAAAGGTAACTACTAGATCAAGGAAAACCTAATTTAGTGCATTGAATTCTCATCTCTCAATCATCATTGTGTTAAGAGGCAGCTCGTGTTAGAAAAAAAGTAAATAATTATTGAAGGGACAAATGAACAAGGGATGGAATGGCTTCCAGCTCTAGTAACAGGCTAATTTACATAGCCCCTACATTCCTTCCCTCTTGCCTCATTGTTCTATCTAGCCCCTTCCCATTTGGAAACCCATCTAACAAAATCTTAAATAGACTCTGAAGTCAAACAAATCAGTTCAAATGCTGGGCCCCAACACTCACTCATTGTATGACTTCTGGCAAGTTACTACATCTTGAGCTTCAGTTTCTTCACTTACAAAATTGGCCCCCAAATTGTAACTATGTAACAGAAATGTGAGACAATGTGTGATAAAATATTTACGGTAATTGACATTTGGTGAATACTTAATATATTAGATGTTTTTTTATTATATAGCCAGTGGACACTGGAATTTGTTAGACATTTTTTCTTTATAAATAACATATAGTCTTAATGTTCTTATTAGGTTTTAATATTGATTAAATAACTGATTTAAAATTGAGTGTTGGGGGGCGCCTGGGTGGCTCAGTGGGTTAAAGCCTCTGCCTTCAGCTCAGGTCGTTATCCCAGGATCCTGGGATCGACCCCCACATCGGGTTCTCTGCTCAGCGGGGAGCCTGCTTCCCTTCCTCTCTCTCTGCCTGCCTCTCTGCCTACTTGTGATCTCTGTCAAATAAATAAATAAAATCTTAAAAAAAAATAAAATTGAGTGTTGGTTGTTTATTCTAGTGAATTAATAAACCTTATGGGTTTTGATATATATATGTGTGTGTATATATATATATATGTATATATATATACATATACAAGAATTTTATGATTTCCAGCTGGTACGAATTGCAGCTCCAAACTGGCTTTCTGCAATGAAAAACAACAACAACAGCAACAACAACGACAATGACAACAACAACCACTCTTTATGCGATACTTGGAAGAACAAATGGAACCACAGTGGCTGCACAGTTTTTCTCTCTGATTTTCCAAACTGTTTCTCTCTAGCTTGTACCTCCCTCCACACATAGGAGCAATGTACTTGGAGCAAATTATAAGAGCTTTGTCTCTATAAGGGGAAATAAAATTCTGTCTTAAAAAAAATAGAAACACTGGCATCAGAAAATAACATTTCACTGCTCTATATCCAAACTGAACATAAAGTAGAAGGTATTGACTCATTCTGTTGCCGAAACAAACTGAACATAAGGAAAATAAACATAGTCTAATGGTTCTATGTGTCTTCTATGCACATTTTATTCATTATGATTAATCTCTTCCACTTACTTTGTTCCCATTGTACAGATTTATGTGAGAAAAAAATACACTTGCTACAAGGGGAGACAAGATGGCGGGGAACTAGGAGGAGGCTCTGGTTCAACCTGTCCCCTAAAGTGAGCTGATTACCTACCAAGGAACTCCGATCACTCATGAAATCAGCCTGAGATCAAAATTCTACTCAGGATCTCTACGGGGGCAGAAGACGCCAGTGGGACCTCAGGATCTCTACGGGGGCAGAAGACGCCAGTGGGCAGGTAAAGCAGAGCGGGAACACCGGACTGGTATGGGAAGATAAACAAAAGGGGGAGGGAGCCACCAGAGGAGACGCATTGGGAAGTAATACCCCAATACGAGAGTCCCCTAAGACTGGGGACCAGCATTAACTTGAA